>SNQJ01S0042344.1:0-41334 GCA_010110895.2 Picea sitchensis
GGGATTCATGGAGTGTCTTGGATGCCATTAGCCTTATTGGTGGTTTCCTCGCCTTTGTCAGCAGTTTTCATCATTGGTTGTTATTCAAAGCATATTTTTCGTATATTGCTTGCATTTGGTACACGCGAAAGACACACAGGGTCGTTGGTTCGTGAACATGTTCTTCGTCCGATCTCCACCAAATCATGAAGCTCCTGTTTTATTCCTTGTGATGACTGATGAGAGATGCCTTAATGCTCTCCTTTCAGCACGTGTCTTTCCATCGACTTCAGCTCATTTATTTTGGATATGGGACCTAGAGTTTTATGAGTACCTTGAGGCTTGCAATCATTAGTGGCAGGCTCTCTCGCCATTAACAGATGAGAATACATCAATGTCTCATGATCAATAGATTTCTCAAGTGTTCGACACCGACTCCTTTATTCGCACTTGTAGAAATGTACTCGGTGCCTTGATACCTACTTTCACTATTGTTAGGATGTCTCGTGTTTGTTAACAGTATACCTCAATGATCAGTAATCAAATGATGTCTCATTGTGTTCGACCTCAACTCCTTTATTCACATGATGTAGACTTGCACCCTTGGCGGATAGTGTAGAAGACTTGAAGACATCACTACGTGGCTGCAGCTTTCCTGAGTTGTTGCTTCCCTTTCATTGGACCAACACCTATTTGACTTCAGTAATCATGGGAGATCAGATTGTACTCCATGGTATACAGATATCTTCATATTGATTTTGAGACTAGTTTCACTGGGTCGTGTTCGTGACTATGACATCTTTTGGCATATAACCGCATTTGTATTTGCCTATTCATGGCCACAGACACTTATTTGGTATATTTTCCACATGGATCTGCATTGTCTTCTTGGCAGCCATGTATGCAAAGTAAGTATAGAATGTAATGAGCAATCGAGTTCGTCCAGTTGGTTCTCTACCACTCCACTCCACTCCTGGCACAATAGTTGTGTACTACTATGGATAGACACAGTTGTGTTCTATTGGATGGCTTTGTAGTAGTTGTATGCTACTATCTGATTGCCATGGAGACTACCACTAGTGTCGGAGATGATTGCCATCTAGGTGGATAGTGATGATGTTGCTCATGGTTTGATTTATGTAATCATGAAATAGCCTGTGTGGCTATGATGATGCTACCAACAGAATGGTTTGTTTGTGCTCAAGACCATTACCATTAATACCTCCCTGGCTAGGAGGGAGTGTTGATGTTAGGGTAGCTGTGAGAGGTATTAACCTCCACATGTAACCTTTGACGAGATTAGAATATTTCAGAAAGCTAGAAAAACCCTAACGGATGAATAAGAAACCTAGAAGACAAGTCGACTCAATAAAATAATTTATATTAAAGTATTATCCTCTAGGAAGAGAAGTCGACCCAGTTAGTTAACCTAAAACACTATAAATAGAGGGCGCTAGAGCTCATTTGGACACACTCACTCACAACCTCATAAGGACTAGTGGTGCGCATAACTGGATGAGAGACGCAATCCTCTCCCGACCTCACCCCCTTTGCCAAGGGTGAAGCGCATCTTGCCCCCATTACTATGCATCCTCTTCAACCTATACTGGAAGAAGTGACCACACCAATGAAATCTTTGGCCAATCCTACTCTCCCTGAAGAGAGAGATGCACCTTTCAGTCATGTCATCAACATTCCAAATCCTCCCCCTTCTGAACGAGAGAGATTTATTCTTCCCCCGAATGCTCTCTCTCCAAGTCCTGACGAGGTTCCCTTCGATTGGGACGACATGATGGGGCATCCCATACCCCCACCTATGTCTTTTCCATTAAGATACATTATTCGAACCATCACGGAAACTGTATCCTCTGTTAACACTTTCTCCTCCTCGACTTGGAGAGCTTTGGGTTTTCCCAAGCTTTTGTCAGCTATCTGTGAGATACTAACTTTCTGCAGAAGACCGGGATGGGAGCCTTGGGCTCCCCCTTTACATGTTGATTAAGACAACAACAACACGAGTCTTAGTTAAGCTCTTTTCCGACTCGTCTAAAAACCGAAAAGATTGCCAAGTGATTTGTCCCTTTAACACTTGTTAAATTGGATTTGAAAGGTCGTGAGTCTTAGTTAAGCTCTTTTCCGACTCGTCTAAAAAACCGAAAAGATTGTCGAGTGATTTGTCCCTTTCACACTCATTAAATTGGATTTGAAAGGTCATGAGGTTTAGTTAAGCTCTTTTCCGACTCGTTATCAAAAATAGAAAAGATTGTCGAGTGAACTTGTCTTTTTCACACTCGTAGATTGGATTTGAAAAGACGTCTATTTGGCACAAGTTTACCCCTTTTCCACATCAAGTAGACTACAAGACATAAAAAATGATATTTTTTGGCGTTAAGTTGCGATTGCATCTCATGCCCTAACTTGCAGTATTGAGCCTTTAGCCGGTTCTCCCTTTGCGTTATAAACCGTTGCCTAAGCAGTTTTTGCATCCTCAACCAAGTAGAGCCTTGTTTATATCCTTCGCAGTTTGACACCCTATACCTTGGAGGGAACATCACCCTGAATGTCCATCTCCCACATGCATTTCCTTGCATTGAGCATAGGTACGTTCCACTACTGGAACTAGTTTTGCTTACTTGCGACACTCATTTCCTCCTCTGTATCATAGCATTCATTTTTTATGAAAAAACAAAAAAAGACAGGCGGAAAGGGAGTACAATATTATAATTGGCAGCAGTCGTGTCGCCTTTGAACAGAGAACAAAATTATTGAGTCCTTGTGTCATCATAATTTTGGGTTTAGCATGGCCTTAGGAAGCTGATCTCGTTACAGAGTTTTCTCTACCAACTGGTTACTCTTCGAGTCCCTATAGAGAATGTTATTGATGCCTCCTGCATCTAACAGACACATCATTGAGTCTATGATGCTAGGGTCCACCATATATCTCATGCTCTTGTTCAAAGGAAGTCTATCAACCTGTGTCGGCCACTCCTATGAAATCTTAACTTTGCATGTCGGTCATACCCTCAGATTGTCTCAAAATCACATGATATTATGCTCTTATCATGCACCCTGGCCCTACTTGCATCATCAGTAGGTCACCTTGAACCCAACAATCGAAATTTCACCATTGGTCGCCGATTGGGTGGCTTCCCTTGTGTTCGATGGCAACACATCTATTCACACTTTGGGATTCGTGCAGTGTCTTGGATGCCATTAGCCTTATTGGTGGTTTCCTCGCCTGTGTCATYAGTTTTCATCATTGGATGTTATTCATGGGGTATTTCTCCTATACCAATTGCATTTGGTACTCGCAAAAGACGCACAGGGTCGTTGGTTCGTGAACATGTTCTTCRTCCGATATCCACCAAATCATGAAKCTTTTGCTTTATTCCTCGTGTTGACTGATGAGAGATGTTTTAATGCTCTTCTTTCAAATGGTCTCTTTCCATCGACTTCAGCTCATTTATTCTGGATATGGGACCTAGAGTTTTATGAGTACCTTGAGGCTTGCAGTCATTAGTGGCAGGCTCTCTCGCCATTGACAGATGAGAATACATCAATGTCTCTTGATCAATAGATTTCTGAAGTGTTCGACACCGACTCCTTTATTCGCACTTGTAGAAATGTACTCGGTGCCTTGATACCTACTTTCATTATTGGTAGGTTGTCTCGCGTTTGTTAACGGTATACCTCAATGACCGGTAATCAAACGATGTCTCATTGTGTTCGACCTCAACTCCTTTATTCACATGATGTAGACTTGCACCCTTGGCAGATAGTGTAGAAGACTTGAAAACATCACTATGTGGCTGCAACTTTCCTGAGTTGTTGCTTCCCTTTCATTGGACGAGCACCTATTTGAATTCAGTAATCATGGGAGATCAGATTGTACTCCATAGTATACAAATATCTTTAGTTTGATTTTGAGACTGGTTTCATTGGGCCTTGTTCATGACTATGACAACTTTTGGCATATAACCACATTTGTATTTGCCTATTCATGGCCACAAACACTTATTTGGTATATTTTCCACATGGATCTGCATTGTATTCTTGGCAGCCATGTATGCAAAGACAGTACAGAATGTAATGAGCAATCGAGTTCGTCCAGCTGGTTCTCTACCACTCCACTCCACTCCTGGCACAATAGTTGTGTACTACTATGGATAGACACAGTTGTGTTCTATTAGATGGCTTTGTAGTAGTTGTATGCTACTATCTAATTGCCATGGAGACTACCACTAGTGTCGGAGATGATTGTCAGCTAGGTGGATAGTAATGATGTTGCTCGTGGTTTGATTTATGTAATCATGAGATAGCCTGTGTGGCTATGATGATGCTACCAACAGAATGGTTTGTTTGTGCTCAAGACCATTACCATTAATACGTCCCTAGCTAGGAGGGAGTGTTGATGTTAGGGTAGCTGCGAGAGGTATTAACCTTCACATGTAACCTTTGACGAGATTAGAATATTTCGGAAAGCTAGAAAAACCCTAACGAATGAATAAGAAACCTAGAAGACAAGTCGGCTCAATAGAATAATTTATATTAAAGTATTATCCTCTAGGAAGAGAAGTCGACCCAGTTAGTTGACCTAAAGCACTATAAATAAAGGGTGCTTGAGCTCATTTGGACACACTCACTCACAACCTCATAAGGACTAGTGGTGTGCATAACTGGAGGAGAGATGCAATCCTCTCCCGACCTCACCCCTTTTGTCAAGGGTGAAGCGCATCTTGCCCCCGTTACTATGCATCCTCTTCAACCTATACTGGAAGAAGTGGCCACACCAATGCAATCTTTGGCCAATCCTACTCTCCCTGAAGAGAGTGATGCACCTTTCAGTCATGTCATCAACATTCCAAATCCTCCCCCTTATGAACAAGAGAGATTTGTTCTTCCCCCGAATGCTCTCTCTCCAAGTCTTGATGAGGTTCCCTTTGATTGGGACGACATGATGGGGCATCCCATACCCCCACCTATGTCTTTTCCATTAAGAGACATTATTTGAACCATCACATAGACTGTATCCTCCGTTAGCACTTTCTCCTCCTCGACATTGAGAGCTTTGGGTTTTCCCAAGCTTTTGTCAGCTATCCGTGAGAAACTGAATTTCCACAGAAGACCGAGACGAGAACCTTGGTCTCCCCCTTTACATGTTGATTAAGACAACAAAACGAGTCTTAGTTAATCTCTTTTCCGACTCGTCTAAAAACTGAAAAGATTGTCGAGTGATTTGCCCCTTTCACACTCGTTAAATTGGATTTGAAAGGTCACGAGTCTTAGTTAAGCTCTTTTCTGATTCGTCTAAAAAACCAAAAATATTGTCGAGTGATTTGTCCCTTTCACACTCGTTAAATTGGATTTGAAAGGTCATGAGTCTTAGTTAAGCTCTTTTCCGACTCATTATCAAAAATAGAAAAGATTGTCGAGTGAACTTGTCTTTTTCACACTCGTATATTGGATTTGAAAATACGTCTATTTGGCACAAGTTTACCCATTTTCCACATCAAGTAGACTACAAGACATAAAAAATGATATTTTTTGGCGTTAAGTTGCGATTGCATCTCATGCCCTAACTTGCAGTATTGAGCCTTTAGTCGGTTTTCGCTTTGTGTTATAAACCATTTCCTAAGCAGTTTTTGCATCCTCAACCAAGCAGAGCCTTGTTTATATCCTTCGTAGTTTGACACCCCATACCCTGAAGGGAACATCACCCCGAGTGTCCATCTCTCGCATGCATTTCCTTGCATTGAGCATAGGTACGTTCCACTACTGGAACTAGTTTTGCTTACTTACGACACTCGTTTCCTCCTTTGTATCATAGCATTCATTTGTTATGAAAAAACAAAATAAGACAGGCGGGAAGGGAGTATTATATTATAATTGGCAGCAGTCATGTCGCCTTTGAACAGAGCACAAAATTATTGAGTCCTTGTGTCATCATAATTTTGGGTTTAGCATGGCCTTAGGAAATTGATCTCGTTACAGATTTTTCTCTACCGACTGGTTACTCTTTCAGTCCCTATAGAGAACGTTATTGATGTCCCCTGCATCTAATAGTCACATCATTGAGTCTATGCTGCAAGGGTCCACCATATGTCTCATGCTCTTGTTCAAAGGAATTCTATCAACCTGTGTCGGCCACTCCTCAAAAATATTGACTTTGCATGTCGTCCATACCCTCAATTTGTCTCAGAATCACATGATACTATGGTCTTATCATGCACCCTGGCCCTACTTGCATCATCGGTAGGTCACCTTGAATCCAACAATCGACATTTCACCATTGGTCGTTGACTGGGTGGTTTCCCTTGTGTTCGACGACAAGACATCTATTCACACTTTGGGATTCGTGCAGTGTCTTGGATGTCATTAGCCTTATTGTTGGTTTCCTCGCCTTTATCAACAATTTTCATCATTGGTTGCTATTCAGAGGGTCTTTCTCATATACCGCTTGCATTTGGTACACGCGAAATATGCACAGGGTCATTGGTTCGTGAACATGTTCTTCATCCGATCTCCACCAAATCATGAAGCTCCTGCTTTATTCCTCGTGCTGACTGATGAGAGATGCCTTAATGCTCTCCTTTCAGCGAGTCTCTTTCCATCGACTTCAGCTCATTTATTCTGGATATGAGACCTAGAGTTTTATGAGTACCTTGAGGCTTGCAATCATTAGTGGCAGGCTCTCTTGCCATTGACAGATGAGAATACATCAATGTCTCCTGATCAATAGATTTCTCAAGTGTTCGACACTGACTCCTTTATTCGCACTTGTAGAAATGTACTCGGTGCCTTGATACCTACTTTCATTATTGGTAGACTGTCTCACATTTGTTAACGGTATACCTCAATGAATGATAATCAAACGATGTCTCATTGTGTTCGACCTCAACTCCTTTATTCACATGATGTAGACTTGCACCCTTGGCGGATAATGTAGAAGACTTGAAGACATCACTATGTGGCCGCAGCTTTCCTGAGATGTTTCTTCCCTTTCATTGGACCAACACTTATTTGACTTCAGTAATCATGGGAGATCAGATTGTACTCCATGGTATACAGATATCTTCAGATTGATTTTGAGACTGGTTTCACTGGGCCTTGTTCATGACTATGACAACTTTTGTCATATAACTGCATTTGTATTTGCCTATTCAAGGCCACAGAGACTTATTTGGTATATTTTCCACATGGATCTGCATTGTATTCTTGGTAGCCATGTATGCAAAGTCAGTACATAATGTAATGAGCAATCGAGTTCATCCAATTGGTTCTCTACCACTCCACTCCACTCCTGGCACAATAGTTGTGTACTACTATGGATAGACATAGTTGTGTTCTATTGGATGGCTTTGTAGTAGTTGTATGCTACTATCTGATTGCCATGGAGACTACCACTAGTGTCGGAGATGATTGTCAGCTAGGTGGATAGTGATGATGTTGCTCGTGGTTTGATTTATGTAATCATGAGATAGCCTGTGTGGCTATGATGATGCTACCAACATAATGGTTTGTTTATGCTCAAGACCATTACCATTAATACCTCCCTAGCTAGGAGGGAGTGTTGATGTTGGGGTAGCTGCGAGAGGTATTAACCTCCACATGTAACCTTTGATGAGATTAGAATATTTCGAAAAGCTAGAAAAACACTAACGGATGAATAAAAAACTTAAAAGACAAGTCGGCTCAATAGAATAATTTATATTAAAGTATTATCCTCTAAGAAGAGAAGTCGGCCCAATTAGTTGACCTGAAACACTATAAATAGAGGGCGCTTGAGCTCATTTGGACGCACTCACTCACAACCTCATAAGCACTAGTGGTGCGCATAACTGGAGGAGAGATGCAGTTGTTGCAGTAGTGATTTGGTCTTTGGCTTATGGTTTGGATTCTCTTCTTGGTACGCTAGCTTTGGAGAGAGGTACGCTACCTTGGTTGGTTATTGGTTCTAGTGTTTGCTTCTAGAATTATTCTATTTGTCAAGGTTAAGGTGCTTGAGGGTGGCCTTGTGGATATGGTTGGGTAACAATATAGTGATATTGTCTATGGTGAAAATGTGCACACCTATTATTTTAAAACGAGCTTGACTGGTTGTTGAGATTTGGAATAGTCAGTCTATGGTTGGGTGAAACATCTGTCCCAAGCAGTTGGTTGCACGATTCTTGTTTAAAGATAAGTGTTTTTATCTTGTATTGAGTTATTTACATGTGTTATTGTTGTGCATGAACTTTGACTTATATGTTGTTGTAATAAACAATTTAGTCGCTTTCTTGTTGATTATTAGCATGCTTTAGATGCATATGTTTTATGGTTATAGACAATAGCTAAATCTATTTTAAATTTGTAGTTGAAAGCTACAAGAAATCGACTAACAATAAAAGAATTGCTTTAGTTAGCAGGGGTTTCATTTTTATATGTATTTTGCATGTAATGTTGCTTAGTTGGAGGCTAGGTACGTTACAAAGTGGTATCAGAGTTGATAATGAGAGAGTTTTGTGTGGGGTGACCTAGCCATGGTGGTTGGATACGTTACAAAGTGGTATCAGAATGTAATTGAGTGTCTTTGCATGGCGTGACCCAACCATGGTGGTTGGGTTGGGTACATATTTGCTTGCAAAATTTCCCAAAAAGTTTCATGCAACTAACATTTATTTTCCATTTTCCAGGAATTCCTATGTGTTAAGTGTATTTACATTAATTAAGTGGTGAAATTAATGTTAATGTTGAATTTTGGCATTTATTTTCCGTTTTCCAGGAGTTCCTACACGTTAAATGTATTTACATTAATTAAGTGGTGAAATTAATGTTAATGTTGAATTTTGACAAGGCCCTGTGACAATTCTGATTTGGTAGTCTAGACTCCGCATCATTGATATCATGGCAGTTGTTGACATGTGTTGCAAAAGCCAGCGGTATGATGTCCTTAATAGCCATAGGGCAAGGGGAGGAGGTGGATCTGGTAATATGACTAAATGGAATTGGGAAAATGTATTATTGCACACCAAATGGAGGAGGAAGTTTCCAGTTTCCTCTGGCAGTACATATTGATCGCTGGACATGGATATTGCACTACTCATCTACTCCCTTATTCATTCAAACACTTCATGTTTTCATGTGATAAGTGAACTTGTAATTCTTCATCTATTCCCTTATTCATTCTAAAACTTCATGTTTTCATGTAAGAAGTGAACTTGTAATTCTTCTTCAATCTTCAAACTGTAAGAGTTTAAGCTCCCCACTGTATCAAGAGCTACTTATGTGGTTAGAGAGCAAACACCATTATTTCAATTTGTTGATCGATATTAATTAATTAACATTGCATACTAACAAGTCCAGTCCAATCCAGTCCCTCTCATTTTCATTGTTAGGAGGAGATGCAAACTCCTCATTCTAATTGTTAAGAGGAGATGCAAACTCCTCATTCTAGCAAGTCTTTCATCAATTTAGATGCCCTTCAGATCTATGTCAAGGCAACCATTATCCACCATGTGGACTTTGCCTTAAAGACTCCTCTAAGTTATGGGTAGACTCCTTCCATTGCATGTCATCCCCAATGTATAACCTCCTGTCTGACTTTCTCTGACAAGGTCTCTCACATCCATCTAGCAAGCCTGCCATAATAGCTCACCAATGTGACATCCCATTGCTATGCCCCCCCCATCAGCTCCATATTCACTCTCATGTAATGCAGAACTTGGCATTGTGCTTCATCTAGAGCATTTGGAGTTGTTGAAGCCGTTGGGGTGAGCCTGGGACATGGTGAAGGGTTTGTTTACTGGAGTTGAAACTGGAGAACTATTCCAGGGAATTTGACAGGTTTTCATTTAGTGTTGCTTTAAATAATGATTAGGTTTTGTTGTTTTTGTAGGTTAAGGGTTCGATTAGGTGATTTCTGTATGGATAACACCAAATCCGACCCTATGCACGACCTGTCCTCCTGTTTACATAGCTTTCCTCTTTTTTCCAAATTTCATTTTTTGTGGAGTTGTGCTCTTCCCTTATTCCAGATCTGAGTCCTTGGGTTCAAATAACTTTCCTGAAACTTCATGTCTTCTTTATGCTCTTGACATAATACGTGGTGTTGGAGCCGCCTTTTTCAACTGGTTTAAGTGTATTTTTTAAGGTCAAATGTTGGTTTTTGAGTTCTTTTTCGCTTCGTGACATTTACCTACTGAAAATCTCAGTAGTCTCGACTTGCGAAATAGTGAAGGATGTTATGTTTCATAACTTACCACTTTATATCGTTAAACGAAAGTTTTTACTTTTGGTACCTTGGAATATCGCTCTTCGGGAGTCACAAGTCACAAGATTTACAAACCCCGATGTGCGAGGTTGCGAAAAGTTTTAAAAGCTTACCTCAGGGGAAAGTCGAGAGTAAAATTCTTTAAACCCCAGTCAAGTGCTGTCGGGATTTCGCATCTCGACGTTCACTCTCTCCTAAAACATTACCGTCATAACCCCGAAAGACGAAGCCGCGAGACTTTCACATAAGTAACCCGGGTTAATGTCCAAGGTGATTAGTTTTGACCATGGTTAAAGTCTCTCGGGATTTCGCGACTTGACATACGTTCCTCCCGGAAACTATACCTTTGAAACCCTGAGTGGCGAAATCATGATGTTGCTCAAACATAATTAATTAAAACACTTAATCTGATTTACCTTCTGGTTTAAATAAATAACATCATAGTGATCTCGGGATTTCGTGACTCGACTAGCGCTCCTACCAGAAATTTTACCCTCGAAGCCCCGAGCCGCGAAGTCACGATATATATTAAAACATGATTAATTAAACACTTAATCCTGGTTACATCCTTGCTTAACTAAATCTAATCATCGCGATCTCAGGTTTTAGAGGCTCGAAAGGTTAGAGTGAAAATTCTCGATACGGCGAACGTCGAAAGGATGATTAAAGTTTAAGTAAGCTTAATCAAAAAAACTAAGCCAGCTTAATCAGTGTTCAATACAAATAATAATATGCACAATCTACGAGGTAATTTTAAATTTCCTTGCGCCACCTTGTGTCACGAACCGTCGAAATTTATGGCATTAATTGGAAATGAGGCGAAACGACAAGTAAGGATAGGATCTTTATTGCTAAATCTGTCTCTAAATATGATTTGACCGTTCTGTTCATAAAGACACCTAGATTTTAAATGATCGAAGATATAGATTTTTTTCCTTTCTATTCATAAAGGTCATTTCTATCCCGCGCAGATAAGTTTTTCTCAGCAAACTGATCTCTGTATGTATACGCATTTTTATTGCAGGAGAGCCAAGTCACAATCTTCTGTCATGGCCCCACATAAAGCGTCCAAGACAAGTGCTGAGATTTCGGGACAAGGCTCCGATAATGTTTCAGATACTTCACCTCGAAGCATCAATTCCGTACGAACCTGGTCATACATCTCAGAGGTTTTGCAATCAGATGTGGTGAATTGCTCGGACGATTCCAGTGACAACGAGAAAGATGACATGACTACCAAATACAAGATCGTTGTCCAGGCAGAGATGCACAAAGTAGCGGTCAGGGCACGTCTTTTGCCTTACTATGACATGATCCAATGGGCACTAGATCATGTAGATATCCCTACCAGAACCATCATCAGCGAGCAGAAGGTCACTGTCGGGACCTTTAAACCAGAAAACTTACAGGTGATGTACAAATTGCCACCCACGTCGAACTTCACATACAATGCAGAGTTCCTAGAGGATTTTAAACATAAGGAGTACGAGCAATACGGGAAAATCTTATCTGATTTGATCAAGGATTGGGTCTCACACCCAGCGAAATTCAGGGCAGACAACAATGGAATTTATTCCATATCCTCTTTGGAACCACAGTTCAAATACGTAGTGATGATGACCTGTAGATTGTACAGGAGGGAAGACACCGCACATTTTTTACTCCCATGGGTGCCTCTGATGCACACAGTAGCAGAAGGCTCTTCTTTCGACAGGGCCAAACTGTTATCAGATAGTCTGACCAGTCGGATTACAAAATATCGGACGCAGAGGGCAAGTGGGAAAGCCACCTCATTTTTTATGTCTGCATACATCATGGACGCCATCTGTTCCATGAAACCTTTTCCCTTAATGAGTTGGAGCTGGGCTCCATCAGAGACTAAGCCTATCCATGTCTATCATTCTAAGCTTTGGGAGGATAAAGCTTCAGATTTTATATATGAAATCTTCAATTGGGTAATGGTACCGATGCATGTCGCCATCTTCGGTAATCCACCGCCCCGGAACTTGGATAGCATTACGACCAATTTAAGCAGGGTGGCCGACTAGTACATGGAGGAAGAGTTTTCATACATCAAGGTTTTCGACGCTTCTGTCCCTCCACATGCTCTACCATTATTTATATCTGATAGGTTGGCCCGTCGCGAGATCGCCATGCAAACCATGATTGGTGGCATAAGTAAAAAGCTGAAGGGGTTTTCAAAGAAGGTATGGCCACCTTTCCCCATTCATTTAAACACCTATTCTTTATTAGATTTCGGGCATGCAAAGGCCGAGGCAACAGTCGCCTTAGATGATATAAAATTAGTCAATATTGAATTCAAGAAACACGACCCACAGAGGGTCATAAGTAATCACTTAGCTAGTTGTGGCCTTAAAAGGTTTGAGCACGAGAATTCGCCTCATGGTGATATTTTCTGAGGCGCGAGATCATATGCCGAGGTTTTGGCTCGGATACAAGCCCCGTCGCCCGAAGAGAGGGCTGATGTTTTCAAGTTCCAAGAACATAGGCGGAGCTGCCTTCCCCCAGTATTACGGGGTGAAAATCCAACAACCGTAGAGGTGCAGAAAGCAAAGGCCGAAGGCTCCAAAGATTCAGCACCCGACCAAGAAGAACAACAGAAGAAAGAAGAGCAAGCTGGGGGCCCGAAACAGGAAGTCGAGGCTTCCGATCCTCCAAGCGAGCCAACTTCAGTGGTTACTCCAGGGAAATCATCTAAACAGGTCAGTAATCCCATTGTTTCTGTTACTCCCCTGCAGTCAACAAAGGGAATACCAGACGCAGGTTGGATTTTTGGTGAAGAATTAGCACCCATATCAGTGGAAGAGCTACCTCCGAATGAATTCTTCTTCGATAAGAAGAGAAAGGTTGTCGTGAAACAAGAACTCTACCAAGAGGCAGTTACTGTATCCAAGAAATTTAAAATTATAACTGATGGGAGAACCATGAAGAAAGAAGAATTTGCAACCCAAATAGCAGGAACATTGGGTGCTTTCGCTACGACAAACCAATATTCGGTCGGGCCCTTAAAAGATCAACTGAAGTGAAAAAATCGTCTAATCAAGACATTAGAGGCTAAACTAGCTACAACAGAAGTTGCTGCCAAAGATCGGGCGAATGCAACTTTGGAGCAATCTAGAATAGATGATCAAAATGAAATCGAGCGACTCAAAGTTGATCTCGAACAGTCACAGCTAATGGTTCAGACCAGCCAGATACAAATAGTCCAGCAAGGAGAATTGTTAGAGCAGCTTCGGGCCAAATTAGAATTAGTCGAAAGCCAAGTAATCGATATCGGGATATTTCAATCCCAAGCAATAGAAATCAGAAAAAGGTTATCGGCGGCGCAACAAGGTCTGCTTGTTAAAATGGAAACGATTCAAAGTAGCTGCCAACTCATTGATCAGATATTGGAGAACCTCTCTCTCAGAGAAAGGGAAGTCGGAGCGGCTCGGGTTACGTTCCAGGAGGCTATTATAGCCACGATGAGAAAGGAAATAAGTAGTAGTTCCAGTTTTCCCATCTCAGAGCAGACCAGGGGCAATATCTTGTTGAAAGAATGGGAGCGAACTATATCTGAAGGCAGACAACAAGCTAAGGAGATAAGAAAATCTTGTGAAGAAACTTTCAGTTTGTTAGATGGGATGTGGTTGGGTTCTAATGGTGAAAGTAGCATTGAGATACTAGGTCGGATCAATACAACCAAATATGTGCTAAATATCAAGGAAAGTGAAGAAAGAGAATTCGCCGAAATTTCACAAATAACCCAGAGACACATAGTTCAAATAGATAAATGGCTAATTAAACCAAGTATATTATTATGTTCTATCAGCGCCAAAGACCAGCAGGTGGAAGGCAGGTTGTCACGATTGGTGAAAGACTGTTATATTTTTGAGGCCAATAACCAAGCAGAACCTTCTAGGCTGATATCACAGTTGGTAGAGAAGTGCGTTATTTGCACGGAGCAGGCGAAGAGGCAGGTTTTTGATACCAAATGATGACATAGATAAAGAAACGAAACGTTTTAACTCCTTTGATTGTAACCGAAAATCTCTGAAACGATTGAGATTCCAACATACAAAATCTGTATAAATATAGATTTTGTAGAGGGAAAAAAGGCTGGACCTTTTTGGTCGATTGTAATAGAGGCTATCTTCTTTTTTAATACAAAGTAATCCAGAGAATCATGATTCTGTCCCGACTGTGTTATGAGTTTGTTCTCTTTGTTATTCATATTCAATTTTATTTCGCTTATATACATCTTATGAATGTTGCACTGCAATTTAGTAAAACTTCTATTGTGGTGGTTAAATTTTATTCATCTATATCGTTTACAGTTTTTCCTCTGTATCGGCTAACAGCAGATACAAGACCCGTGAACCTTTAAGTTGTCATATTTTATGCTTCGTCAGAGTCCTTCTTAGTCTATTTTCTTCCTCTGTTTAAGGAGTGAGATTCTCCCTTGATAGAAGCCTTACTTTATAAACAGGGAAATGTTTTTCTCATATTTCACACACTATTTATTTCAAATATAACACAGTTACAGAAAAAAGGCCTTTGGTTTGCATTTTGTCCTTAACATAAATTTCAATTTTCTCTTTATAAGATCAAATTGATACAGCATAAAAACTTTCAGATTTCTTTTAGATTTTTCTGTTCCTCTATGACTGTCCCCATTGTAAGACAACCTAATATCGAACCCGGTTTATCAGACCAAACCCACATCGCTTTAAATCTTTTTGATACTATACTTAAAACCGCCACCACTCGGGTAGAACTTGAAAGTTCATGGGCTGCAATAGAACGGGATATAAACATCCAAGAACAGTTGGAAGCTAGACAGCGACAACCTAGAAATCAACCCTAGCTTCCTTTTTCGAAGTTATACTATCTTCCCTTTTTACACCTTACTAACATTCGGATGCCTAGACACTGTACTTTTTAAAGCCTTAAGTACAGACTCTGGAACAACACGTGGTATTGTCTTCTCTGCAAATATGTTTGTCTACTGTAAACTGAACAAGATGCGTTTTTTGGAATCATTTATGGAATGAATCCATAAGCTCCATTGGACTTTACTAGGAAAGAAGTAATTTGCTGTTTGTCTTAAAGTTTTCATATACCCATCCTCACAGCTACACAGTACACCCTCTCGGTTCGTTGCATTCTTGTAGGGATTTCATTCAATTATTCCGAGAAAAACAGTCTCTAAGCAAACATGCCAAATGACTGTTGTACTTGGTATCTTTTCAAGTAGAGGCAGTGGCCTTGACTGCTTTGGATTGAAGCAAGTCCTTATTGGAAAATGGCCAACATGTAGGTAATTGAAGAACTAATGATATTCTGCCAGCGCTGCTTCATTTTGCAAAATAGGTATTATTCTCCAACACGACTTCCCCAAGAGTAACGTGCATAATTTTGCCATCATCTTGGCTTTAAAGTCTGATATTTGGTACTGTGATTACCCACAAGAGAGCTCGTAGGAGGTTTGTCTCTAATTGATTAATTTGGTACTCTGTCTTCAATTCATTACATTCATCTTGCCCAAGCAGCATTGTTCAAGAATCGACACATCCATGTCTTCCAGTAAGGGCCACCTTTGTGCTTCAAGGTTCTTGTAGGCAGCATTTTAAGCGTGTTTATTTGACGTTTGAACTGTGAATTATGTCAATAATTGCAATTTGTCTGATGACGCCCTCTTTTTTCCTTTGAACTAAATAGAGAAGGTACTGCAAAGCTTTAAGGAAGCAATATTTGTTAGCTCTAATTCCCTTTTTTTATATGAAACTTTTCAATTCTGGTCGACATTCTATTCTTCTGGTTGTCTTTTACTCATGAAACTTTTCAATTATGGTTGATAATTCCGGTTGTCTCCTCTCTCCCAGTCTCTAATCTTGATAGCAATGCCAGTGGCTGGTCTGGCTCTCAAAATGTTGACGAGGATGGGAAAAAAAGATAACAGAAAGGACGGTTGGTTATGATCCATGAACCTTCTGGATCTTCTGTCGCTGCTGCTTCTATAGTAACCCCCTTTGTGCCTTCTACAAGTTCCTTTTGTGGTTATCGACCCAATCTGGAGCATGGTTTATTTTGCAGCCAGACTCTTCTGGTGTTGATACCTGGTAAGCTGTGGAGCAGGCTAGAAGCATGGAGAGAGCGAGGTGGGAAGGATTGTATTGGATGCACGTTTCAGCTAGTTGTAGAAGGTGGTGGTCTAGCCAGAGTGAGTAGTGGAATTATCGTTTCAGGAAGTTTCTGATTGACACTTCGAAAGTTACACTTTCAGAATCTCCAATTCCAAGTCCTTATAGCAGTGACTATTTTGTATTCAACTTTGGTCTGCAACTTTTAGGAGGCTTTGTAATGAATTGGCATGTGCAGGGTGAAGCTAAGAGCAGCAAGCCTATGATGCAACTGGATATGAGGTATATAACTTGTGTAGAGGTCTGCGGATGCTGCAATTTTCGTGGCACTAGCTACAGCTGTAGACTTGAGCATTGAAGCTTGCTAGCTATTGAATAGGAAGCTGAGAAGGGATACTCGAAAGTGAGACAAGAATGCCTTCTCAAAAAGCTTTCACAATTCCCTCCATTTTTATTGTTTTTAAGATATTGAGTCTCTCCTGCAAACAGAACACCATATAATGGTGATCCTGGATCATGTATCCGGATGGTAACTTCTTTACCATGGTCTGTCTAGATACTAGCAATATTTCCAGTTGCTGCTCATCTCTCATTCTGGGTATCTTGCTGTACACTTTTCTGGTTATCTTATTTCCATTGATGGTTAATCTTGATGTATCATATGTCCAATGAATTTTCTGTGAAAGCATTGCAGATTTTTCAGAAATTAAACTAAAAGATACATGCAAGTGTGTGCTTTTCTGCTTGTTCTAATAATTGTTTTTTATCGAAAGCATATTTGAAGTTTATATACTGCGACCTTAAGTTTTTTTCAATTATCTTGTCAAGGAATGGGTGTGGGTGGAGTGGGTAGAATTTGAATGATGTGGGTGAATTGATTGTTCAACATATTGCATTGATCAGTTATAAGGAGTAGATTTAACTGGGCCTCATAAGTTATTCTTCCCAATTGTATTAGCATATCTAGGGTTGATTATTTTCCTTTTGTATTTGTCAATGCTGCGGTATTTTTCACGAGTTTTTCTTCAAGAGAAAACCCATGACTTTTACCAATTCAGCGTACCCATGTTGACAATCAAGTGTTGATCCTCTGTACTGAATGCTGCTAGGATTTATGAGTGGTGTGAATTACTCTTAGAAATGATGACTTACTTACTCTCTGATTTTGTTGGACTGATACTACTGATCTGAGTATGTATTAGTGTCTGTGTTTGTTATCGAATTCTATTCTAACCTAAAAAGGTCTAAAAGAGGGAACGATTGGGCTAGTTGCGTGACTGGCTATACGAGTACGCCCATTCGTTCAGTTATAATAAGGTTGATTGTTTAGGATTATATATATAACTTTGCTGTGCATGCTACATAATAATAAATGCTGCTGCATAGGTTGAGAGATATATCATTACAATATTTATAACTCTACTCTATACCAGATTTATTACTCTGTTACAATATTTATTATTCTACTTTATACCACATTTATTACTCTGCTCTTTCGGGAGGGTAGCACCTGCCTGCTGCTAGTACGAATCTGGGCTGGGTTCTCGGGGCAAGGGATACCTCTGAAGTAGAGTCGAATACCGGGGCAAAGCGAGTCGTACTAAACAAGATACTCTATAGGCGTGTAACGAGCTGCCGGTGGAACATGGTAGAAGTAGAATGATTTTGGTATGGAGCCTTGCGAATTTGACTAAGTGGGCTTGCTGCGGGTTGTAACCCTATGAATATAGAATAAGCTGTGTGCCTATTTATTAGGCTGCTCTTTCGAGAGCGAGAATACAAGGGCAGAATACAATAGTATGTTTGATGAACATAATTTAACCTCCTCCAACACAAAATATCAAAACTAATGGCAATGACTCCAGACTAATATCCAAAACTTGTGGATAAATAAATAATACTTGCAATCACACACGAATCTACAAGAAAAGCATCGCTCAGCAATCATACACTAATCACACACGAATCTGCAAGCAAAGCATAGCGCAACAATCAATGAATTGAAACTAAATGAATCCTCAAGGAAAGCATAGCTCAACAATCAATGAATTGAAACTAAATGAATCCTCAAGGAAGAAGCTAAATCTCGAACACTTTGTACCAAAGAGCACTCTCAAAATGTTAATCTTAGAATTCTTTTTTTATATAAGCATGCATTCTCACTCAAACACTTTGTACCAAAGAGCACTCTCAAAATGTTAATCTTAGAATTCCTTTTTTTAATATAAGCATGCATTCTCACTCAAGTAGATGAGAAATAATTAGTTGCCAAATAACACAATTGCATAGTGCAGCCAATTTTTCATAACCACAATGAACATTCAACCAAAGAATGCAATAAACACAGAGAATATATACTCTCTGTTAAGACCATACACATTCTCGTTTTCTTCCTTTCCAATAAAGATTTGGAGAGCTCTTTAAAACCACAGATATTGTCTTTTTCCTCTGCAAAGGATAAAATATCTGTCCAAAAAAGTCTCAACAAAAGCATTAAAGAAAAAAGAGGATCAGGTATTGTCTTTTTCCTTTGCAAAGGATAAAATGTCTTTGTCCAAAAAAGTCTCAACAAAAGCATAAAGAAAAAAGAGGATCTTACTATATTTTGCTTTTATATAAAAAAGCATCCACTTAATCCAGACCGTGGATGATAGAACTTTTCAGTGTTATTCCTTGCTTCCTTCCTTTGGAAAGGAAGGAACATCTTGTCCACCAGAAAGAAAGTTCTCAACAAAAGCATTGAAGAAAAAAAGGATCTTAATATATTTTGCTTTTATATTAAAAAACATCCACTCAATCAAGACCATGGATGATATAATACCCTAATCTAAGTAGATTTAAACAGTCTTTCTTAAAACTGAATACTCTGAAAAAAACATCCACTCAATCAAGACCATGGATGATATAATACCCATGATCTAAGTAGATTAAAACAGACTTTCTTAAAACTGAATACTCTGATCTAAGTAGATTGAACAACAGAAGTATGATGAAAACTCTCCCAAATATACATTGTTAAAACTGAATACTCTGATCTAAGTAGATTGAACAACAAAAGTATGATGAAAACTCTCCCAAATATACATTGTTGTAAAGTTTTGCAAACAGACTTTCTTAAATAAGCTAAGTGTAGATGAATATCAATAATGTTGAGTGAAGATTGGCACAGCTGGAATTTTGCAAGCTAGTAGACCCTATTATCCAATATGCCAATCCTTTGTTTTTGTTTTTATATAAGGATTACTGCATATTCTGGCACTTTATAAGGATTAAAGCATATTCTTGCACTTCACTGCCATAATAGGGTGAATTTTGGAAAGATAAGATCAATAACCAATAGGCATTTATGCTTAGCCCACTAAAAAACTTGCATTGTTCTTGAAAGGGGCCAAGGTAGTCACCCAATTCTTTGTGACTATGAAGAACTGAAATTATCAAGCACTGAAACCTCTATGAAGTGAAGTCCTAAACCTGGATGACATTTGATTACATGCTTCTGCAGATACAACAGCCATGGTATTCTTGGTGACACCTTCATTGCAAATATTTGCAAGAGAACGCATGTGTTTCATGCCATACTGTGAGAGTGATCCACAATGTTTTTCAAATGTGCGTACCTGTAGCAGTAAAAATATGTTTCTGTTTAGAACTTTGAGCGTTAGATCTTATAAGGATGTTGCGCTTTAATAGTATAATTTTTCAAGATAGCTAACCATTCAGAGACAATGATAATATAATTAGAGTATTACAACATGACCATCATGGAAGCAATGCAAGACCATAATGGATGGTCTGCAAAGTTAAAAAATGGGCATTTGTAATGCAGATGCAGACTTGGATTTCATAGCTCTCCAACCATGAAACAAAAACGTTTACACGCATCACCAAAAAAACGTAAAGTAGGATCTAAGGATTAGAAAATCACCATCGTTTTGAGACAGTCCCAATCATTGACTAAAGGTTGACCCGGTGGTCGTACAGTGTTCAACACATTAAGACCCCTCACAGATCCAAACAAAAGTTTGCCAATGAGATTCACACTTTTGTCAAGATGCATACGATGTGTCATCAAATCCACCATATGTTTCTGTGATTCCAACTTTTCAATGGAGCCCTCCTTAGATCTTTTATACTGCAAAAGAAAGTAAAATAAACACTTGATATTAGCTTTTGCCTCAAAGTCCAAAAATACACCAAACTAAAAAGAATATTACACCAAACTGAAAAGAACAACATATACTAACACCAGAAGATAGTTCATATAATCCTATGAAGTCCAAAAATACACCAAACTAAAAAGAATATTACACCAAACTGAAAAGAACAACATATGCTAACACCAGAAGATAGTTCATATAATCCTATGCTTAGTTCATGTAATCCCTTTCCTTTTCAAATACTTGGGGAAAAAGTTAAAACAAAACCTATATTATTAAGAGATTGAAACTTAACAAAATAAACAATTTTGAATTGAAACATAGTATAGTTCCAAACTTGGATCAATTGATAAACAAGTGAATAACAATGCAGTAATCCTATGCTTAGTTCATGTAATCCCTTTCCTTTTCTAATACTCAAAGGGAAAAGTTAAAACAAACCTATATTAACTTTTAAGAGATTGAAACTTAGCAAAATAAGCAATTTTGAATTAAACCAAACTTGGATCAATTGATAAACAAGTGAATAACAATGTAATTAAGTGGATCAATCCCACTTTGTTTATAGGGGGATTATGATCGATATACTACCTTTTGCCATAGGTAGAGAAGATCTGCATCTCGTTGATTTACAGCTCTCACGTCCTTCTCATCAGGGAATTCTGGAAAACCATTGTCATAGATGAAAGTAGCATTGGCATTCGCCGGGTCAGATCCTATGTATAGAAACAAATGCTCTTTGCTGATAGGTATGTCACCGTATTGCATCACATGAGATCCAGCCTGGTATGTATTATGGTCTGATGTCCTGAATTTTACCTGTAAAATCCCACCTCGTCAATATAAACGTATAAAATGGCGAAAAGCACCAATAAGTTCCAAATTAGACAACTAAATATGGGATAGAGCAAAAGGCATTTCTACATTACAATATGAACAAAAGAACAAAGACAACGTAAACAATCAGAAGCATAAAGGCTAAATATCTATGGACAATTGAGATCATAGTTGCGAGACTATGAGTGACAAGTACTCCCAAGTATGGACAGTATGGCTCTTGGGCAAGTATTTGTCTAAATACTCACCTACCACAGCATGTACGAGTATGGTAACTATGTTCAAAATAAGAAGATTTTAACCCCTACTTAGGAAAGGAGAAATAGTAGTCTTTCTAAATGACATTTAACTTCTGTCAGCCCTTGCTATGCTCTTTATTTTGGATTGGACGAAGAGATGAGGATCAAGCTCAGAGATAACCACTCAAACTGAGTAATGGATTCTGATAGCGTCTAATGTATCAACACCATATACACATGGACTAGATTTGAACCCCTCATTCAAAAATAAAAGTGCAGTCTTCCTACTTTTCTTGCACCAGCCTACACTATGCCCTTTATAGGTTGGTTGCAAGAGGATGGGCAAGTGAAAAGAGCTTGCACCAGCCTACACTATGCCCTTTATCACTTGGTTGCAAGAGGATGGGCAAGTGAAAGGATGATATATAACTGGATCAAGGGTTTTGGTTGGGAAACTGACTAAATAGACTCTCATAGAATCATCTGATATAAATTACGATATCAAACATTCAATATATTGATCTGACAACAATTATATTAGTTAATAAGAAGTTTCTGAAATTCAAACCCACTTACCAATTGATATTGCTGCTTTATAGTTTCAGTCTTCAAGTTGTGTTTTTGACTGCAAAATAAAAGTAAAGTCAGCACACAGTCTCAGTCGATAAGAAGCATCGAAATGGAAAAAGATTGTTATCATAATATAATTTGGTGGCATTTCAGTCAAACCTATCTTCCATCCAGGCAACACTATACAAATCTCCAAGGCACGTTTCATATTCTGGAGGAGGAGGAGGGTACATTCCAGGACAGTAAGTTCCCCAGCTACTTTCCTCTCCATTTGCTGCTGTTGTAACATAGATGTTCAGGCCCTTTGGTAGCAGGCCCTCAAAAATGCTTCCACTTTCACATGCTTCAATATAAATGACCTAATCATACAAACAATTCAGAAAATATTGAACCCACATGTAGAGATAAATGAGACAGAAAAGAATAACATGGGGTTGGTAGAGTTTTTCTCACCATTTCCTTGTATGCACCAGCAGCATGTTTCTTCTTTAAAACTTCAACAAGGTCGTGTGCATAGAGATAAGGAGGAATAGGCATCCCTGCAATCAAACTCACCATTGACATTACTATATGTGCAGCAGGTGAAATTGGACAAATGAAGTAAAATCTAAGTTTTGACCAAAATCAGATAAGAAATACATTTCCAGCAAAAGTATCTCAAATTGCAATTTACAAACACACATTATAACGAGCTCCAAAATGAAAATAATCAGTGGTAAAAATTCCAAATAAATACCAAACTGACAAAATAATCATTGCAAAGAACCCCAGATAAATAGTAGCAGAAAATCAGATAAAATTAAACCTGCAAACCATGCCACAAAGAATGATATTCGAATAAGGATGACAGGGGTAATGGGAATGGGTATTCAGCTGCCTGCAAACATACGATGCAGGAAAAAGTAGGGTTTCTCTAGATAGAAAAATATAGGAAAAGCTTATGTGTCATAAGGTTAGGCCAAAGGTTTGAGATCAAAATCTGATTCTCAAAATTGTAGCAGTTGAACATGGAACACAGCCTCAAAAATGAAAGAAACAAAGAAATTGTCGCATATATACTCTATTTAGGTATGTTAAACAGAAACTAAGCAAAATAAAAATAGATGCCTTCAAGTTTGTAATTTGGTGCAAGTTAGATAAAACTTCAATCGTGAGACCAACGGGGTCTTGCTTCACTTATGAGGTTGACTGGGTATTAAGCTGTCCACCAGGGTTCAATTCATGCAATGGTCTACACTACCCAAAGAGATGAGGGCAATTTTCGTAGAATAGAGACCTGGCACCTAAGCCGATGAAAGTTAGCTCTATGTGGTGCAATAAGGTGTATTTAAGCTGTCCACCAGGGTTCCATTCATGCACTGGTCTACAYAAACCAAAGAGATGAGGGCAATTTTCGTAGAATAGAGACAAGTCAGCTCTATGCGGTGCAGTCCATCAAGATGTATTTCTCGAAGCACTTTCAAATAAAGAAAGGTTCAATAGCATGATAGTGACCAAAACAATGGAAAAATTCTATCTGGGACAGCATGATAGAAAGCAGAAAGCATTGACAACACATTTCAAATGGTAACTTTCCAATAGCTCTTATTAGGTAAATTCCAATTACCGTCATGTTCTAAATTAGACAATGAACAGCCTATGGAGTGTTAGGTGACTTGTTAAGTTCTAGACTACTAGAATAGAGATCAAATGACAAGGAATATCATATGTGCATTTACTACTCACCAAGCACTCCAGGTCCTCCATGATCAGAGTAGTAAATAAAAATGTGGTCGTTTGGGCCACTGTCAACAACTTTTCCACTTCCCCCCTTAACTGAACTTTTATCTCCAAGGAGGACAGCAAGGAAGTTGTTCACATTAACATTATCACCTGTATAATCCTGCAAGATAAATGTAAAAACATCCAAATCAGCAGAACAGAATCTGATATAAATTCTCCCTACTAATTATTCAACCAAGAAAATGGAGATAATATCATCATCAACCCATTAGCTCTGAGAGAGAAAAACACACCTTTGGAACACCTGCATAGACATCTTTTCCATTAGGATGGTTAATGATAGTCCCCGGCCGAGGATTGTCACTGTTATTAGCAATATCATCATACATAAACACTATTATATTCTCCTCTTTCAGTCCACCTTTCCTTAATATTTGGTATGCATGGCAGACATCGGCCTACAGAGCAAGGCGTCATATGTGTAAGAAAAAAGAGGTCCTCGTTCACACAATTGAAATAGATCTGTAGTGTAACCCATCAAATACCATTGGCAGTTGATGACATTTGGAGGCAGATCCTTACTTATCTTATACAACGAAAAAATCATTCTCCTTCTATCCATTAAATCAATCAAACCTTCTATCAACCACAATCACAAAAACAAACTCTTGAAACCCATTTTTTATCAAATCCAATTAAATCATCTTTATCAAATCCAATTAAATCATCAAACCTTCTATCGATCACAGAAGCTAACTTTTAGGAAAGGAGATCCCATTGAATCACAGAAGCAAACTCTTTTTGTTATGTACCTTACTTTTTTCTCTCTAGTGAAATGCCCTTTGTTTAAAAGAGGCAAAGGCAAAATAGGAACTCTTGAACTCCATTCTAGGAGTGACAAGATTTGTTTTTCCCCTGGTGAAGCAAAAGGACTATCTATTGGGGTGACATTATTATTATTATTTGTACTTGGAGAAACTCAAGGGCGACGAAACCCCATTGGTGTATTATGTACACCAGACAGTATTTGAACCCAGGTCATCGTGCAAGCACGATTATACCTCTCGAGTCTCTACCACAGCCCAACCGACCATATAAACAAACTCTTATCACGAGATTTATTAAAAAAATTGATTAAATTCTGATTGAATTTATTTTTGCTTTTGATTTGGTAAACAAGGTACTAATCACAGAAACAAACACTTCAAATTTAACAATCTTTAAATTTTTGACAAAGCTTGACAAAGCTTCCTTTGACTCTAGGAAACAAACACTTCAAATTTAACCATCGCTTCATTTGACTCTTGATGAACACCGTCCTAGAAACACCAGGGGAATGAGCGGAGATGGCAATCTTGAATAGGATCCCAATGTCCTACCCGTAAACCCGGCAGGCTTATGCCGCAATGGCCGCCCCCGATGAGCTAACATGTACATGGCGGGAACTGAAACCTGGTGGGTTCCCCAGCTTTACCAAGGGGTCAGCTTTTTATCAATTTATTTACTAGAAACTGATTCAATTGAATTTTTTATTCTGATTTTGGGGAAAGAGGCTTTTTTTTAAAATGAATTTATCATAAAATTCTGATCAAATTCCATTTTCCATTTGGTAAAAGGGATTCTATAAACCAAATAGATATTGCAAGAAGTACTCAAGAAAGTTATAAAGATAAACATAAACAAAATGTGAGAGAGAAGATACCTGATGCCTGTAGTTGCCATAGCCAGAGGAACCAGCAAGTAAAACAGCCCACCTGGTACTGATGCTACCACCTTCATCTTCTTCTTTGCTCTCAGATGGGTGTCGTTCTTGTTTGTAAATGGGCATCCGAATAACATTATTACCAACAAATTCATCATCTGGGCGAGCATATAGAAGAACGCCATTCAATCCCAAAAACAATACACAATATAATACAATATTGATAACAAAACYCATCTCTTCCCCTCTTCAGAAAACAGCAATTTTCATGAACACAATCACCAACCCACTTGAACCTCCAGAAATAATTCACAAGCAGACTGAACACATTATCTCCATCCCTCCTCTATTTATCTGGTTTTTGAATTACAACAAAATAGTGAGAACTTCTATCTCGGTGATTTATGAATCTTTGGGAATTTTAATTGTGAATTCCCTCGGCTTGTCTGGGCAATGGCTAACGTGTACTCATGGGATTGACCCCTCGGCTTGTTAGGAGATGGCTATCGTGTACTAATGGGATTGACCTCTTGGGTGGGTAACCCTACTTGGTTTTACCACGGATATGATTGTGTGACGATAGAGTTCTGCCAACAACAGCCACTTGCCTTATATAGACATCCTTCGTGGCAAAAGGAAGAAAAACCCTGACATGCGTGTCATCAAAGGAAGACTCACTATCAAGATTCGGATTACTCTGGACACTGTGTCCTAAATATACAACCGTACGTATTAATCTATTGTTATGAACTATTGATATGCGCATTATTCAAGGGGATGGATCCATCTCGTGTGGGAATTACGAGTATCAAGTCATGGCATCTAGAGAACCAAGGTATCTTTTTAATTGTTTGGTAGGAGTGATTTGAATATTTGGTGGAATGATTTTTATTATTTTAAATGAGAATAAAATTATTATATTATATTGAAATAAGTAAATTGTTTTTAAAGTAGATTAGAATAATTAATAATAAAAAAATTATTTATGATATGGCCAATAGTGCACATTTTAGGTAATGATATAGACAAACAAGGGGGATGAATCTTATGTGCAAACATATAGCTAGGGTTTTGATGTACGCAAGGCACTAGATCTCTAGACTTCTTAGATTGATCACAGTAGAAAGCAGGTCGTGAGGTTTAAGCTACTGAAGGAACCCTCATGGAAACGACAAAGGGGTGCAAACCCCCTCATACAGTAATGTGGTGGTTAACGAACAGTGAGGAGCAAGAAGCAAGCGGTCGCCCTTTGAGCCATCACCTCATCTCAAAGAGCAGATCTTGCAAGAGGAGTAGAGGTTTGGAAAGGCCATGAACGTGGAAGCAGAAACCTCTCATCCAAAAGAGACTCACATATGGGAGCTGGGGAAATGCATTCCACAGACAACCATTGCTCCAAGATATGTGATAAACTCGGCAAGAGTGGGAGAAAACACTCAATTTATGAAGGAACATGCCCTCATAGGAAACGTTTTGGGCCTTTGGCCCTCTGAGTGGGATCTTATGTGATATATCAAAATAGGGTGGAACCCCAAAGGTCATTATGATCTTCAGCTAAGCTCCAAAGGCTTCTTCACAATCATTTTCTTCAATCTGGAGGACAAAGACCGAGTCTTTGAAAACAAACCGTATTTTTTTAACTCATCAGAACTATATCTAAGATTCTCGACAGACCGTTTCAATCCTGAAAAAGAGGACTTCTCCTTTGCACCCGTCTGGATTCACCTCTATTCCCTTCCTCAGGAATTCTGGCTGGAAGAAATCCTCACGGGCATTGGCAACACCTTGGGTAGGTATGTAAAATCCTCAGAAGCTACCCATCTGAGAAGGTATACCTCTTATGCTCGTATTTGTGTCTACATGAATGTCTCAAAATCCTTGTCGAGTTCCTTAACCCTTGAATACTAGGATGAAGAATGGACTCAAACCATTGACTATGAGCATATACCCTTCCGTTGTAGGAAATGCCATAAGCATGGTCATTTATTCAGAGATTGTCCTCTAAACATTCTAGCGCGGCCATTGGAGGATGAGAACAATAAACAAAAATATGGTTTCACCCAGGTCTCAGGACGAAAGAAACCAAATCCCAGAAAAACAAGTCAAGGACCAAACAAAAAACCCTCCACCAGCAAGTCTTTTGAAATTTTAAATCAGCTGTCGAACTCCCAAGAGGTTGAAAACCCTTACCAACATGATAACTAAAGCAACACAAAAGGTAAAAACAAGCAGATTCAGGTTCTAGTTTTGGAACAGAGTGCACAACCTGTCTCTACTACATGAATGGACGTTGAACAACTTGCAGACGAGGGGGGAGACACAGACATGACTTTAGATGAAAAAGAACTACCTAACATTGACCTAGAAAAGATGGAGGAAGCCTACAACAGGAAGGAATTGCAATCAATCCCTCTAGAGAAACTTCGCAAGGTACAAAAAGTCTATATTGATTCAACGACCGACGCAACATCTCAACTAAGCATTAGATCAGATTTCGGAAAAGACCCCAAAAGAATGTCAAGGGAAGGGAAACGACGAGGGTGTAAACTAGCACAACAACTTATTCAAGAGGTAGAAAGCTTCATGATCAACTCAGGTCAGATTCAAAGGCTCTCTAAGGGTTTCTTCTCTCCCCCCCACCCCCTATCATCATGAACATTCTCTCTTGGAATATTAGAGGCCTAAACGGAAGAACTAAACAAAGGGTTCTTCGAAACTATATAATGGCAAAAGATCTGGACATCCTCTTCCTCCAAGAACGAAATGCGTAGGGGACACTGCAGAAGACGTCTTTAAGCGTTGTTGGAAACATAGCAACTTTGTTTACAATGACTCCAAAGGGGCGACAAGGGGCATTGCCATTTTATGGAACCCTGCAACTGCCATCTTAGAAAAAAACTATTCTATGGCTTAGATGTTTTCTGCTCATTATAGAGCCATTGGTTCTAGCAAGGTAGGGATAGTAACAAATGCCTTTCAGATATTGGCAACTTGGTGGGAAATAAAAAATGGATCTTAGGCGACAACTTCAACATTATCCTCATAGTGGAGGAAAAGCGAGGCAGCATTAGAAGATTGGATAAGGACAATGAAATTTTCTAGAGCACAATAGAAGATCTTCACTTAATAGACATTGAAGCACGAAATGGTACCTTCACATGGACTAACAGACGCTCTGGTGCTCATGATGTGGCCTGTCACCTGGACTGATTCCTCATATCGAAAACCTTGATGTTGGACGACCCCTTAATTGAAGCAAGTATTCTCCCAAAGTCTGGCTCAGATCACTAGCCAGTTCAACTTTGGATCGACATTGTTAGTACTCCCAAATTCAAGCCCTTCCGGTTTGAATTTTTTTGGCTATCTCATCCGGATTTCTAGGAACTCTCCAACACATGGTGGACCAATGCAACAATCTCTCATGACACATTAATGTATAGATTCCAACAAAAGCTAAAGAACTTTAAACAACATCTTCAAGAGTGGAACAAAAATGTTTTTGGCGACATATTTCAAGCCCATAGATCTTTAGAACAATGCCTGGAGGAAATCCAAAAGGAGCTCATCTCTCGAGGCTAGTAAGATTCTTTGCATGCTAAGGAGGATCTTCTCAAACAACAACTAGAGGAACGATACAAACAAGAGGAAATCCTTTGGACACAAAAATCATGAGTATAATGGCTAAAGGAAGGAGAAAAATACTAAATTCTTCCACTGACCCATGATACACATGGGATATGTAAATCGCATCACCAAATTAGAAAATGATGCAGGGAAACCAATCATGGATCACGAAGGGATGGAGACATAACTTGTTAACTACTACATGATTCTTCTTTCTGAACTGGTCCCTCACAAAACTCTAGCCATAAACAATATTACTAGGCACATTCCCACTCTCATCACCAAGGAGCAAAATGAAGCACTCATGAGTCCCATCACAATTAAAGAGGTGGATCAGGCTATCAAGGAGATGCCAGTGTGAAAAGCACCAGGACTGGATGGCTTCACAACATATTTCTTCCATTATTGTTGGTCAATGGTTAGGTAGGAGGTCTGGCAACTAGTTGAGGAATCTCGCACTTCCGGAAAGGTACTATCAACTCTCAATGCCACCTTTCTCACTCTTATTCCCAAGGAGGAAAGGGTTTCTCATCCGCAACAATTTAGGCCTATCGCTTTGTGCAACGTGATCTACAAAATCATTACTAAAGTAATTTCCCTTCAACTCAAGCCTATTCTTCCCTTCATCATCTCTAAAGAGCAGTCAGGTTATGTTGAGGGACGCCAAATAATGGACATTGTCATATTAGTACATGAGTTGATTCATCCACTCAAATCCACCAGAACTCCATGTATGCTCATTAAACTTGATCTTTTAAAAGATTTTGACCACCTCAACTCGTAATATATCCAATCTCTTCTCTTGGCTTTTGGTTTCAACACTGATTGGGTTAACTGGATACTTAACCTCACCTCCTCAACCTTTTTTTTCATTCTTGTCAATCGCGTACCCTCCAAGCCTTTTCCCCCTTCTAGAGGAATATGCCAAGGCGATCCCCTTTCCCCCTTCCTCTTTGTCATCATGGAAGAGGGACTGAGTTGGTACATTAAATCCTCCATCGTAGATGGTTCTCTCCACGACCTTCCCCTTCATGGACTTCAACTTGCATCCCACAACCAATTTGTGGATGATACCATGTTAATGGGAACGTCAATGCTCAAGAAGCTCTAAAACTAAAGACCATCCTTTTGGATTTTAGTGAGGCCTCAGCCACCTCTATCAATCTGGCCAAATCCTAGCTTTTTTTCTTCAATACTCCTTTGGCCATTCAACTTCATATCTCTCGACTACTAAGCATTCTCTGGAGCTCCCTTCCATCCAATTACCTTGGCATTCCCCTCRGAGATTCAATAGCCATAAATATCTCCTGGGATTCTCTCATTCAATCTTTAACCAATCAATTGAATTCCTGGACCTCCTGGACACTAAACCTAGCGAGTCGCCTCATGCTCATAAAATCTGTCCTTCAAGCTATCCCTATTTATCTTTTTTTTTTCCCTGGCTACCCCTCAATGTATTATTAAAACCATTCACAATCTACAAAGAAAATTTCTCTGGCAAGGTCACTGGTTGGAGAAAAAATGGGCCTTGGTCAGCTGGGACAAAGTCTATAAACCAAAGCTAAATGGGGGCCTTGGTCTTCATGATCTGTGCATGCTAAATGAATTCATGGGCACCAAGATTTGGTGGCGTTGGATTAAGCATCCAAAAGAACTATGGGCAAGATTATGGAAGCACAAATATGGCCCCCAAATCAATGAGGCTTAACTCATCAGGATGACTGATCAAATTCTAGGTTCAAACATATTGAACGCAACATGACGAAATCGTCCTCTCGTCCAGGACCATGCTTTTTGGGAATTACGAAAGGGACATGAAGCATTGTTCTGGTTAGATTCTTGGCAACAATTGCCTCCTCTGCAATCCTTGGAAAGCATGCATCACATTCACACACAAATTCCAAACAATGACATTCTCAAAGTTGCAAACCTTTGGAAGGATGAGCCCTTTCCTCCTCACTAGAGAACCTGGAAAGTCCTTCACATTGATCTGAGCTTATCATGTGACTGTGACCTGAAGCCTTGGAAAGAAGCAACCCCTTTGAGGAAGGTATGCTTTCGAGAGGGCACAAACATCATAATATGGGGCCATTTTCCTATTGGCTCCTTCACAATTAAAGAAGCCTATAATCGAAAAGCCCAGTTTCACCTTCAACCCAAAGAAAACATCTAGCATATTATTTGGAAGTCGTAACTCTGGCCAAATATTTCCACCTTCCTTTGGCTCCTGCTCCAAAACCTAATACTTACTTTGGATAATATATGGAAATGAGGTTTCATTGGGCCCTCAATCTGTACTCTATATATGAAACACGAAGAATCCATGGAGCACCTCTTGAATCAATGTCCTTTCAGTGTTGAGATTTGGGATCGGGTAGCACAAATTACGAGGAAAACAAATAGAGTAGGGGACAACATAATTCACACCATTCAGAACTGGGAATCAACAACCTTCCATAATCTAATTTTAAACATGATTTGGTAGTTGATACTAGGTTTCGTCATTTGGAAAATATGGAAGGAGATAAATAGGCGAGTCTTCCATTCCAAGTCATCTTCACCCTCCTATATTTGGTCTAATATCTTTGACTACACTCAAGAAACGATTAGATCTCAATAGTGGTCTCAAGAAGACCTCTCCTGCAACCCCAATGAAAGCATCATCCTTTCTCAGTGGCATCTAAATCTTAATCCTAATCAATCCATCCACAATCCCATTCCCCACCCTCCTCCCACACACAATTTTTCTACATGGAAATGTTTTCCCCAAGGATTCTTTAAGTTGAATTTTGATGGTGCTTCCAAAGGAAACCCAAGTCTCGTTGGGTTTGGAGTGGTTATCAGGGACAACAATGGACAACTCAGACATATAATGGCTGGAAATCTAGGCTTGGATTCAAACAAATATGTTGAACTTTAGGGTCTTATTAGAGGAATTCAACTAGCCTCCAATATGGTTCTAAATCAACTTGTTATCGAAGGAGACTCCCAAATAATAACTCTCTAACCACTAAGATTATGAATGGATCTGATCAAGAAAAATTGATTCAAATTTAGGAGCAGAACAAACTGATTAACATATTGAATACAATAACATAGATATCCAGTGAACAATATCTTCTATTGAATAAATGAAATAGGCTGAAACTGTAAAACTGTAGAACTGAAACAATTTGCTCGAATGGTGGTAGTTATCTCTGAGAAGAGATGTGGCTGCTACGAGCATCCATCTGAGCATAAATTATTGCAATGAGACTCCAGAGGCCTTTTTAACATTACTCATGAATTCCAAAACCCTAGACATCCAAAAACCTAACCCTAGGAGATGAAACGCCAAAAGTTATGTGGGCCCCTATGGGTAAGTTGGTCCCTCAACTTCCCGAGGTTGTAACTTTTGCATACAACCTTCGTTTTAGGCACGTGATAGCCCATTGGAAAGATATTTTTGAGAACTATGCATTATGTAGTCAAACTTTGACTTTGTCTATAGTTTGACTGCGGTGAGCCAAAAAAACGTTGTTTAGGGCCCCAAAACAACCCTGGAAGTACAAAAATATGTGTCGACATGAAAACATACAAAATAAGCCGGTTGGATTAGGTGGGAGGCCACCAGTATCCACCTGGAATATGTGTAGGGCTTCAGACAGCCCTGGAAGTGTAGAACCCACAATAAAAAAGAAGTATAGAAGAACGAGCTGACTAAAAACTGTCAAGAGGAGCCAGTTGGAATAGGTGGTTGGCCACCGATATCCACCTGGATTAGTCCTCCCTCCTTAGGAAGCAATGGTGTCCATTGTGCTGAGTTCTCCCATCAGGTGAGGAAACATCTGTTGAATTTGGCCCCGGGTGAGCCACTTGCCTTGCTATAGGCACTGTTGTGCCTTGACAACCCGATAAAGTTGGATCTTCTGCTAGCGAGTGCCCTTGACCTATGTGTTCACTATATGATAAGTGGATGCATGTTATATGCAGTCAGGGTTGAGCTCTGTTGGTGTCTGTTGTTCTTCGATCTCTGAGGTGTCCAATAATGGTGGAAAATATGGTTGAAGGAGGTCCACATTGAACACGGGGTGCAAGCCAAGGAAGGGTGGAGTGGTGAGCTCAAAAGCATTGCTACCCATAACCTTGGTGATAGTGTAAGGCCCATAGCGAAGTGAGCAGAGCTTTCGATGGGGCCCTGTAAGGCGCTCTTTCTACAAATGTAACTAGACCTTGTCTCCCACTTGAAACTGGTTCGGTACCCTGTGTTGATCATGGCGTTGCTTGTACTTAGCATTGGATTTCTGCAAAATCCCATGGACCTGTTGGTGGATGTGTTGAATCCGCTCAATGAATCTGGTGGCTTTGTCGGTCTCAGACTAAACATGGGAAGATTCTTGTGTGGTTACAAGAGGTAGTGTAACATCAATGGGACCCAAGGGTTGGAATCCTAGCCCCACCTAAAATGGGATTAATCCAAGTGGATATCGGTGGCCACCCACCTATTCCAAGGGCTAAAAAAATAGTTTTCCATCTTGGCAATTTTTCAACAGTTTTTTGGGTTCCAAACTTTTGGGGTTGTTTTGAGGCCCTAAATGACGTTTTTTGGGGATTTGGGGCCTAGGTGACTCTCATAGGCCCTTACTTGGGCTAGTCAAAAATCGTTCTTATCGTTTAGACCTTTCCAACGATATATAGAGTGCCCCAAACGAAGATCGTATGCAAAAATTACGCTCCGGGGAAGTTGACGTATCAACTACCCCCATCGGGGCCCAAACCTTTTGGCTTTTCATCTTCTGGGATTAGGGTTTTGGATTTTACTTATGTTAAAAAGGCCTTTGAAGCCTCATTGTAACAATCATCTTCTTGCGAATGTGAGTAGCCGTCGCATCTCTTCTGAGAGATAAGCTTCCACCATTCTAGTCAGTCTTTCACTCTGTATTTTTACAGTCTCTATACATTTCTTTCATTAATAGAAATTGTTTATTACTGTATTTCTCTATTTCTGGCAATATTTAGGTGTATTTCATTATAGTATCTCTGCATTCATTTCGTTCTCAAAAATAATCTAGATCAGGGCTATGGTTGGTGGAGCTATGGAGAGCCTTGTTGTAACTGTGTTGAACATATAGGAGACTCTCATCCCATGTACAAGGATGCTTAGATTTGTACATGCGTGGGATTTGTACAATCATCCGATTGAAGACCTTTGTTTAGCCATCGATTTAGGGTTGAAAAGAAGTGGATTTAGTGAGCTTGGTGTCCAATAGTGACCAGAGACTTGGCCAAAATGTGTTGAGGAACTTGTTGTCCCGATAAGAGATGATGCTCCGTGGTATCCCAAAATGGACCCACACTCATTTGAAGAAGAGATTGGCAGTATCTTCCACTGTGATGTTCTTCTTGCAGGGTGTGAGGATGACCATCTTCGAAAACCAATCAACTACCACAAATACATAGTCATTTCCTTACTTGGTGGATGGAAGGCCAGACATCCATCGAGATGGGTTCCTAAGGCTTCTCGGGAGTAGGAAGAGGGGTATATAGGCCTTGCTTCTTGATGGTTGGCTTGGAAATGGCATAGGCAGTGCAAGATCTGATATACTTGCTGACGTCCTGTCGAAGTTTTGGCCAACAATTTTTTTTCTGTAGAATGGCCACAATTTTCTCCACTCCAAAATGTCCTGCCATCCGATAGTAGTGTGTTGATTAAGGTTGGTTGTCATTGATGTCAACCCCTTGAAGAAAGTCCAATAGCAAAAAGTTTTGGGTAATGGACCCAATTTTGTTTGATTTAAAGATGACTCATTATTGTCTTGTCATGGTTGATAAGAAGTACAAATGGATTAACTCCAAAGTGGTCCCCTTGTGGTGAAATCCCTCACGGGAAGATGCTTTGCGGATTGAGTTATCTTAGAAGTATGATTAGAGAACCCATGCTTAATTATGGAATAATGAGATGAAGGTCAATGAATTTTTCAGTGAAACTATCCTATATTTATAGTGATTTTCATTCCATTTCCAGTGGTATGTGGAACGTCACATAACTCCTCACGGTTAGAGAGTTATGGCCATGAGAAGTTGGAGAACCCATGTTTGGGTAATGGACCCAAGTTTGTTTGATTGATAATGATATGAGTTTTGATATATTTGTAGGTAATACTATTCTATATGGATAGTACATGTCATGCCATTTTTCGGTGGTATGTGGAACGTCACATAACTCCTCACGGTTTGAGAGTTATGGCCTTACAAAGTTGGAGGACCCTCATATATTGGCTTGAAGCCCGAAAAGGTCAAAGTAGTCAAAGTGGTTTAAGAGATTTTAGAAGGTAAATAATAAAGTGAAGTGATGAGTGTACTATAATTCAAAGTTAATAAAAAATAAATTATTTAAATAATAAAGTTAATGGAGAAATTAGAAGTGGGTTAACCCTAAAATAAGGAATGTGGGAAAAGTGACCTAGAAGATGCTTCTAAGGAAGCTACTTGGAGAGTATAAATAAGAGGCAAGGCTCTCTCATTTTAATCACACTTGAGCATATTGAATATCTACAGGTGACTGAGGTAACCAAAGTATATCTAAGCCGAATTTCAGAGGGAAGGTGAAGAAAAGAAGGCCGAAATTCAAGGGAGGATAAATTCTTTTGATGATGCTTTCTAAGGTATGTTTTTTACAGGCCATCTCACCATTTTTGCAATAACTTTTTTTCTAGAATGATTCATACCGTGAAATTGATATTCCATTGAGGAAACATATCCAAGTATTTGTGGTAAAAATTTCAGCTTGTGGGTTGTCGTATTTTTGGAGTTACACGCCATGGAAAATAGGGTTTGTGGCTAGTCCTGAAACTAGTCTAAAACAAGTGTTTTAGGTAAAAACGTTAGAACTTATTCATAAAATATCCAAATTCAGTAAGACCAAATGTGTCAGTTAGATTACAGTATTTAGTATGATGTGTAAAATCTTCAGATCCTTACAACAAATATTCCGTGCGGGGCACTCTCTACAAGGTCGCTCTCTAGAATAAGCCATAATTCAACAAGGTATCCATTTTTGCTATAAATCCTTTTCTGAGAGGTTCCAAGTAGTGACACCTGGAGGAATTGCATAAAAAACACTAAAGAACATTGTGTACTATTTTCAGATCTTCATTCATTACAGGTAAGTAGTTATGATTATTTCAAGTTGGGGTTGTTGACTAATCCAAAACTAGTCATGTGAGACTAAAGTAAAGTTTGATGAAAATGCTAGTCTCTTGTTGTTAAAGTTAAAGAAGGTTTGCAAGTTGAGGTACAGGTTGGTGCATGGTTGATGCACTTGTTTATGGTACAGGTTGATTACAGGTTGTTTGGTATAGGTTGGTGCATGGTTGATGCACTTTTTTATGGTACAGGTTGATTACAGGTTGTTTGGTATAGGTTGGTGCATGGTTGATGCACTTGTTTATGGTACAGGCTGATTACAGGTTGGTGCATGGTTGATGCACATTTTTATGGTACATGTTGATTACAAGTTGAGGTACAGGTAGATGCATGGTTCATATTATTGGTACAGGTTGGCTGCAGGTCAGTTGGTACAGTTGTACAGTGGTATATCTCATAGTGATAGTGTGACAGTGGTTCCATCATTCTACTTATACGTCAGGACAGTTGGATGGGGCAAGGATAGGTAGTTGTAGCCACCTTTCGGTTGTAGCCAGAGAACTTAGGGGGTTATAGCCTTCTTCTGGTTGTAGCCAGAGAATTGGGGAGTTGGAGCTTCCCTCAGGTTGTAGCCTGGAAAACTAGGGGGTTGGGGCCTCCTTCCAGTTGCAGCGGGAAAACAAAGGAAGTTGGTGCTTCCAATGAATGTAATTCTTCAAGACATATAAGAAAAAAACATTCTGTGGTTTTCTCCCACTTTGGGTTTCCACATAAAACACTGGTGTACTGTGTATGTGTATGATTGTTCATTTGTTCATTGATTATTTACTCTGCAGTTATTGGATGATAATGCTACATTGATATTTCCCTTGGATTATATGGTTAAAAAGGATTAGATTGCTCTATTACTGATTCAACCCCCTCTCAGTAATCCAACATAGTGGGCTTCCCAAATCAGCTTTGCACACTCGCTTTTAGGAACACAAAGATGGCCCGTATGGCATAACAGTTCGTCCTGAATGTGAAAATCAGTGACATTCACGCCTGTACCCAAGAGCTGATAGGTGGTGGTGAAGTACGGATCTTGATGATAAAGTTGGGGCCACTCAGATGCCTCATGTCCACATGAATGGAGCACAGTGGTGTGTGCAGCCATGGGAGGTCGATTGAGGCAATCAATGACACAATTTGTGCTCCCTGTCTTATACTTGATGATGACATGGAATTGTTGCAGGTAGGTGAACCACTTCTGATGGTAGTCGTTCTGCAACTTCCCCTGTGTCTCTATGAATTGCAGAGGCTTGTGATAAGCTGTAAATGATCGTCTCCTTTCCTAGAATGTAATGTTTTCATTAACGACATGCTTGTACAATATTGGAATACATTTCCTTGTCATAGGTGGGGTATTTCCAGATAATATACGAGAGTGTCTCACTATGGTATTCCACCGAAAGACCATGTTGAGTGAGAACTACGACTACAACATAGTCAGATGCATCAGTCTCAATATCGAACGATTGTTGTAGATTGGGCAAGGAGAGTACTGAAGCTGAGCACAAACAATGCTTCAGATCATCAAATGCTTGTTGGTGTTCCTTCCCCCATGCAAACTTTGCCCTGCCACTGCCCTTGGTCACTTGGTTCAGGGTCCATGCAATATGGGAGAATCCCAACACGAACCATCGGTAGAAGTTGGCCAGTCCCAAGAAGCTCTGAAGCTCGATTAGTGTGGTCGGGGCTAGCCAGTCACATATGACTTGGATCTTAGCTAGATCAACATGTACCCCATGCTCATAAAAAATGTAGTCCAAGTATTGGACCCTGTTCATGCCAAAGGAGCATTTTTCCAAGTTGGCATATAGCTTGTGTTGTCGTAGAGTGCTCAAAACCTGTTGAATATGACACATGTGCTCCTCCCAAGTTCTGTTGAAGATGAGGATGTCATTCAAATATACCACCACAAAAGAGTTGGTGAAGGGTCTCAATACATCATCCATCAACCTCATGAAAGTGGCTAGTGGATTTGTTAATCCAAAGGGCATGACCAACCATTCAAAGAGACCTTCTTTAGATTTGTAAGTTGTCTTCCATACATCAGTTGGTTCGATGGGAACCTGGTGGTAGCCAGACTTTAGGTCAATCTTGCTAAAGAACTTTTCCCCCTTGAGTTGGTCAAGAAGGTCATCAATTTTGGGACTTGGGTACCGGTTCCTGATTGTGATTTTGTTTAATGCTCTATAATCAATGCAGAGTCACCAGGTCTCATCCTTCTTCTGCACCGGTATAATAAGGTTTCCATAAGGGGAGGAGTTGGGTTCGATGTGCCCCTTTTGAAGAATCTCTTGGATATGACGCTTGGTTTCGTCATTTTCCATCAACGGGCGACGATAGACTAGTCCGTCAGGAAGAGGTGCACGGGGGGTTAGATCAATTGGATGCTTGACTTGGTAGTGCGTCGATACCCCGATGGGTGAGGAGAAGATATCTCTGTACTCTTCCATGATCCCGTCCACTTGCTTCTGCTGCAAAGAGAGGCTCTGTGTAGAGGCCATAGATGTGGCAACAACCTTCTGCTTACTATGAGCATAGATCACAAAGAAGACAAACTTCCTGGTCTATGAAATGACCTTACTGCATTGCTTAGTAGAGATTAAAGAAGCGGTAGGCAATGCTACCTCTGGTATCTTGTACAATTCTCTACCCAAAGTAATAATAACACTACGGGGTCTAGACTCATACACAACATGATGCTTCCGCAAATATGGATGTCCTAAAAGAACATCACAAACTTCAAGGAGATAAATATCACACAATACCTTGTCTTTGAAAGGCTTGATGTCGTAGGGCATGTGACACTGTTGGCTGACACGAAGATATCTTCCTTGGCGAAGCCAACCGATGGTGTAGGGTTGTGGGTGCGGTGTTGTTGGCAGGTCCAGCCGCTTGACGACCTTTGCTGAGATCAGGTTCTTCTGTTTGCCACTCTTGACAATGAAATGAAGAAGAGCCCCCTTTACCCACATATGTGAGTGAAAGAGGCATTCCCTTTCCTCTGGTTCTTTTGGTTCACTTGGTTGGAATTTGGTGGTAGCGACAGTGGCACTGGGTTCAACATCGATAATCCGCTTCCCTCCTTATGGATTTGATTCAGAGTCAGAATTAGCCTTTGACTCGGAAGCCTTCAGCATGGCCATGAGTGACTACTTGGAGCATCATTCTTTGGTGTTGTGCCAAGGGATTTTATGGTATTCACACCATTTTCCCATGTCCTTCTTCGTCTTCTCATTACCCTTCTTGTGTTGCGGCTTGGACTGGTTGTCCTGAGAGTGGCCATATTTGCTTTGTCCCTTGTTGTGTGGGTTGGGGCCGCCTTTAGGAGCGGAACGAACTGATTAACATATTGAATACAATAACATATATATATGGAGAACAACAAAGATATCCAATGAACAATATATTCTATTAAATAAATGAAATAGGTTGAAACTGTAAAACTGTAGAACTGCAACAACTTGCTCGAATGGTGGTAGCTATCTCTGAGAAGAGATGTGGCTACCACACGCATCCGTCTGAGCAGAAATGATTACAATGAGGCTTCAGAGGCCTTTTCAACATTACTAATGAATTCCAAAACCATAGACATCCAAAAACCTAACCCTAGGAGATGAAACACCAACATTTATGTGGGCCCCTATGGGTAAGTTGGTACCTCAACTTCCCGGGGTTGTAACTTTTGCATACGACCTCTGTTTTAGGTGCGTGATAGCCCGTTGGAAAGGTATTTTTGATAACTATACATTACACCACTAAATTGTGACTTTGTTTATAGTTTGACTGTGGCAAGCAAAAAAAACGTTGTTTAGGGCCCCAAAACGACCCTAGAAGTACATAAAGATGTGCTGACATGAAAACATACAAAATAATCCAGTTGGATTAGGTGGAAGGCCACCGATATCCACCTGGAATATGTGTAGGGATTTAGACAGCCCCGGAAGTGTAGAACCCACAATTACAAAGAAATACAAAAGAACATGCTGACTAAAAACTGTTAAGAGGAGCAAATTGGAATAGGTGGGTGGCCACCAATATCTACTTGGATAAAAAATTCTCCCCCAGCTGGCATCTTCTCAGCTCCCTTGAAGTATTTGAATCTCTCCTACATCCTAATATTACACTGATCCCTTCCCATGTTTGTAGAGAGGCAAACAAACTAGCCGGAAAATTAGAAAATGAGGGAGTTTCTTTAGCTGGAGAAGACATATCCATAGATGCCAGCCTCCTCCCTACCTCTTCTTTGCTAAAGAAATGCTTTGATATATCTCAACTAGATTGCTCCTCCTTAGATGGGGTGCCACATGTCACACATGCTATTAATGAATGCAATGCAAGCTGTCGCCTTCATCCTCATACTCCTCTCTTCAATTCGTGGCATTAATGCAACGTCCTTCAATGCAAATTTGGACCGCATGGGAAACTTAATGTCTTATCTAAAGCTGGTGGTGAATTTCATCTACGTAGGTACCATGGAGATGATTGTTGTAAATTCAGGTTTAATGGTGATTTATCTGGCTTGGATATGTAATACTCCCATGATTTTTCTTGTGGTTCACTTCCTGTATCTTACCTTTGCCCTTTTCGATGGTCATGCTCCTTCCTTGGCTTCACTCCTATTTTATTGCCTCCTAATTTGCTTGCTCCCATCCCTTTGGCTCTTAGGAATTCTCCTTGCATCCATGCCTCTGGATCATGGCAAGCCCAAGCATGGCCCGAACTATTACCATTATTTAGCTTACCGTCATCGTCTTGCTCTCTCTCCTCTCAATGCCCATCTCGCCCCTGACTTGCCTTCTACTCTTGCTTCACCCTTAGTTGAATTACCTCCCATCACTCATGATCAGGAAGAAGCAGCTTGGGGTCCAATTCCAGTTGAGGAGGAATTTCCCCATGTTCTTCCCCAGGTTATTATTGAACCATCAGTGAATGCTCC
>SNQJ01S0042344.1:51418-73367 GCA_010110895.2 Picea sitchensis
TTATAGGAACTCGGCTCACCAGCCTATAACACATATGTATAATTCATTTCGTACATCAGATTTATAAAGGGCTCGACCTTGGGGACATTACAATACCCCTAGGCGATGCCATGTGGCACCACCCAGGAAGTGCCACGTGTCATGTATGGATTGACGAGGCAGTGATGTCAACAAATAAGTGGACCAATCAGTGGGCACCATGTCGCCCAATCAACGGGCGACACATGGCATCCCCAAAATTCCTAATAACAACCCATGAACAAATTTCGAAAATAAAAAAATGGCGGGTCCGCGAAATCTAGTGAACCACGCCAAATTTAGCAGCAAGTTGGAAGGACTTCTAGTGACTTTGCCAAATATATTGCAAATATATATATACAACCAACATACCAAAAATGAAGTTCGTGGGATTCGACCCTGGAACCTCCGCCGATGCCCAAGCCTTAACAAATCCACCCATAACCAATGCGCCACAGGTACCTCTTGGTACATCTGCCCATGTTTATTTCTTAAAATGTGCAATCCGCCCAAATCCAGGGGGAGGGGCGTGAACCATACGACCTGTTGGCATGAATTTCGAGGCCGTACAGTCATCATTGCAAATTCCATAGTGCACGAAAACCTAGATAAAATTCATCTTGGGCCTGTGAGTGCCAGAGTCGAATCAGAGCGTGGAGATAATCATTTTTGGGTAATTCAATGCCATGAATTTAGTGGTGTTGTCTGTTTTATGATCTGATCATTATTTCTACATATTGATTTCAAAATGAGGTATATTTATGTATTTGCCAATTTCTTTTGCTGAGTTTCGAGGGAGGGGCACGGACTGTATGACCTGCGGGCATGAATTTCGAGGCGGTACAGTCATCATTGCAGGTTGAAGAGGGCACAAAAACCGAGACATAATTCTTCTTGGGCTTGGGAGTGCCAAAGTCGGATCGAAGCATGGAGACAATCATTTTTGGGTAATTCGATGCCATGAATTCAGTGGTGCTGTCTATTTTTTGATCTATCATTATTTTTGYAGCTTGATTTCAGAATGAGGTATATTTATGTATTTTCCAAATTMTTTTGCCAAGTTAATGAAAGAGCCTACCCATTTAAGAGAAGGAYCCAGAGACATAGTTGACCAGGGATGAACTCCATTATCAATTTTTTGTGTTCAGATCTTATGCTTATGTCTCTTCATTTTGAGTTTTCCCTTCTTTAATGGTGCACTTTAATTTATTCTCATTTAATGAAATTCTTTGTAAGYGACGATGAAAAGATCCCAKATCACTTTAGATGTCCCAAAGGTTTAGCTATTTGTCAAATATTTTTATTCAACCTCTTTTTAAATGAAGATGGATTAGATGTGATTGCAAAGAAATGATAGGAACGTGTCTTAATCAAGTTTATCCATTGTGTATTTGTATAGAATATAATCTTTATCAATACTTTGTTAATCTCAATAGTATATCTATGAAGGCACATGTTATCTACCATACACTAAGCCAATCATTAGCTAGTGTAGGTGGATACGTGCACAAGTACCAAACCCATGCAGGTTCATCCCTGCATGCATGCCATAATATTACGCCTTGCTTTACATGCTATAATAATTTTGGCAATCTCCCAACGATTTCGTTGCCTACACTATAAACCAACAAAACGTGATGTCAATGATGGAGTACGAAACGTCGTCAACTAGATGTGATGTTAATGTTTCATCTACCTACGTTACTCCCTCCACGCCCATTTTTGAATTAAAAAAAACCTCCATGATCACCAAATTTGCACCTACTCTCAGATCCCCTTCGACCTCCTGGTGCTCGACCTAAAGATTGAGCATGGAGAGTGACAACCTTAGATATTGGGATATCATCCTCCCAAAATGTGTCAGCTATGTGAAGAAATATATGATGGAATCAAGTCAATATTGGGAAGATTCCATACTTAACTGTGTTTTCTTTGCAGGTTCATGTGGTTGCACTCTCATACCCTCTTCATATAAATTTAAGTGCAACTTCTTGTTGATTTTGCAATGGATCATTCGGGAATAGTGAAACTTGTGGTGTTGTTGGTGCTCTTATTGGTATCGATGTTTTACATGGCAGATTCCCTGCATACACCCATCAATGCCCAAGAACTTATGGTTACCTCTAATTGGTTGGGTGGCGTTCCATCTTATGAGTCACGGGGGTTTGATTACTTCATGGGTTAGATCTGCGATGGAACTCTAGGGGAGTGCAATGATATCAAGAACTTTGACCTTGAGAAATACGACCTCAAGAACTATGACCTTAGGAACTTTGACCTCAAGAAATTTGACCTCAGGAACTTTGACCTCAAAAAATTTGACCTCAATAACTATGACCTCAAGAACTATGACCTTGGGGACTATGACCTCAGGAAATTTTACCTCAGGAACCATGACCTGAGGAACTTTGAACTCCTAAACTTTAACTTAGGGAAATTTGACCTCATGAACTATGACGTGAGGAACTTTGACTTCAGAAACTATGACCTCGAGAGCTTTGACCTTGAGAACTTGGACCTCAGGAAAAATAAAAGGCATAAATCTTCTTAAGGGATTAAGAAAGTGAAGGTTCTCAAGATTATGTTGATTATATCTTATATATTAAGAAAAAAATGCATATTATTACTTACCTTATCATATATATATTTAATGATATAAACTGATTATATATATATATATATATAGTTTTCATTCATTCGATATAAAAAAAGTAGAAGAAGAGGTTTGATCAGTCTGTGAGTTTTCTCGGCCCCTTTGCATATTATGATTAGGTCGCAGGTCCGATGGGCGGGCCTGAGGCCCACCCTTTCCTAACCCCTCGGATCTCTGACAGAGTCCAGTTAATGGTGATTAGGTCATTTCTTTCTTCCCGACGAAGGTTTTTTCTATGAGATACATCAGTCACATCCAATTATGTTAGGTACTAGATCTATTATAATAGCAGAAGAGAGAAATATTGCAGAGAATAATAAAAAAAAACAAAAATATTGTAGAGAATAACAACGGAACAACGAATTATATGGAACCAAAACACCAAAATAATACCTTTATTGACAAGAAACAATGTTCACTTGCCTCTTCGAGGGGGAAACCTCCAACAGAGAAGAACTCTATTACAATAATTCTCAAGACAAAACTTCTCATGCCCTCGAATCCTATTTATACTAAATCTATCTACCACAAGAACAATCTAGAGGAAGATCTTCTATAAGCATACACTTCTATTAGGTCTTCTTACATTTGACTTATTCTTCCTTATTACTAGGCCTTATTAATATTGGACGTTATTACATGGAAAATATATTATTCTACCTACATGAGTAGTTAGGGAGGTTAGGTCCCGAACATGCCCTCCCCCTTAAAAATAGTCTTGTCCTCGAGGCTTGAGATGAGGAAATTGTTGTAGAATGGCAGTTGGCTCCCAGGTGGCATCTATTGGAGTTGTATCTTTCCACTGTACTAACACTTCCTTGATGGTGCGGTGATAGAGACGACACTCATGCTAGTCCAATACTGCTTGTGGATGCAACCATATAGAGCCTTCTTCATCCAACTCATGGAGACTGGTTTGATTTTGGCACTTAGTTCCAATCACCTTCTTTAAGCATGAGACATTAAAAACAAGATGGAGCTTAGAATGACTTGAAAAAAATATCTGGTAGGTGATTGGTACCACATGCTTGAGAACTATATAAGGACCATAAAATTTAGGTGCAAGTTTATGACAATGTTCAACCTTGAGTGAAGTTTGTTTATAAGGTTGCAGTCACAAAAACACCTTGTCCCCTTCAACAAATTGACGTTCAGAACGGACTTGATCTGCTTGTTTCTTCATGCGATTTTGAGCCATTACCAAATTCTCTTTGAGGGAATGAAGAATAGCCACTCAAACTGTAAGAGTTTGGTAAACCGCCTGAACCTTCGAGACACCTGGCATGTATGAGAGAACTGAAGGTGGTTTTTTCCATATACTGCTTCAAAAGGAGTCATGTGAGTAGTTGTATGGTAAGATTTTTTGTACCACCATTCAACTAGTGGTAACTATTGAGCCCACTGATTTTGCCTCTCAGATGAAAAACAACTCAAATATGTTTCCAAACACTTTTTGACAACTTCAGTTTGGACATCATTCTGAGGATGATAGGTTGTGCTAAGACACAATTGGGTTCTTTGTAGCTTGAACAATTCTTGCCAAAAATCGCTGATGAAAGTGGGATCTCGGTCGGAAACAATAGAATGAGGCATGCCATGAAGCTTGAAGATATGATCCATGAAAATTTGAGCCATTGTGGATGCGGTAAATGGGTGTTGAAGAGCACATAAATGAGCATATTTGGAAAGACGATCAACTACCACCATGATGACTGACTTATTTCCCAATTTAGGTAAGCCAACAATGAAATCCATAGAGATATCACTCCAAACAGCGGGTGGAATCGGAAGTGGTTGTAATGTGTCAAGGGCTTTGACTATTTCTCCCTTGTTGCATTGACAAACATCACATTTCTCCAAAAAGGTGCTGACATTCTGTTTCATACCATCCCCCAAAAAAAGAACGTTTGACCCTGTCATATGTTTTGGTAAACCCTAAGTTCCCAGCTGTGGGTGTACCATGAAGCTCATAAAGCACCATGGATTTAATTTGTGACTATTTACTTAAATAAAGACGACCTTTGTAGCAAAGCTCATCATTGTGCCAAGAGTACCCTGGGGAAAATGTAGAATTGTCTTGCAATTGTTGGATAGGAATGGAAATTTTTGGATCTTGCAGCCATTCCTAGAGAACAACTTGGAGCTAATATGGTACAATGAAGGAGAGGGAAAATAGGGACCCTTCATATTCATATTTTTTGAAAGAGCATCAACAACCACATTGTCTTTTCCTTTGTTGCTAATTATCTCATAATCATATTCAAATAGCTTAGTCACCCATTATTTTTTCTTCGGGGATGAAAGACATTGCTCTAGAAAATACTTGAGGCTCTCATGATCTGTCTTAATTTGGAAGCGTTGCCTCAATAAATAAGGGCGCCAGAGATCCATTGCATGAAAAATAACCAACATTTCCTTTTCATAAATTGATTGGCCTAAATTTCGCTTCGACAATTGTTTGCTGGTAAAGGCCAAAGGCTGTCCATCTTGCATAAGGACTGTGCCAATTCCTCTCCCTGAAGCATCACATTCTAGGAAAAATGTCTTTGTGAAGTCAAGAAGGGCTAGGACAAGAGTGGTGCACATATCCTCCTTCAAGGCTTGGAATGAATGATCAACTTGAGGATTCCAAGTGAAAACATTATTTTAAAGGAGAGCAGTGAGAGGCATTGCTTCCATAATTCTTAACAAACTTGCGATATTATCTCGTTAAACCGTGAAAACCATACAATCTTTTGAGAGCCTTGGGGCGAGGCCAATCCTGCATAGCTTCAATTTTCTTAGGATCAACCTTGACACCATTCTTGCCAATAATATGACCCAAGTACTCGACTTCTGAGGCTCCAAAAGCACATTTAAATTGTTTGAGGAAAAGTTGGTGTTGAGAGAGTAGATGAAGAACTCGATCCACATGAGCAAGATGGGTTGTCCATGTTTTAACATAGATGATAATATCATCAAATAAAACTAAGACAAAATGATGGATAAAAGGACGAAATACATGATTCATGAGGCTTTGGAAAGTGGAGGGAGCATTACACAAGCCAAAGGGCATGACCAAGAACTCATAGTGGCCCTCATGAGTTCGAAATTCAGTCTTAGGAATGTCGACTTCTTTCATATGTATCTGGTGGTAGCCAAAATGGAGATCAAGTTTAGTAAAGTACCAGACACCACTTAATTCATCCAAGAGATCATCAATGACATGAATGGAAAAATTGTCTTTGATGGTGAGTTTGTTGAGGGCTTGAAAGTCATGGCACATGCACAAAGAGCCTTATTTCTTAAGTACCATGACCATAGGAGAAGAATAGGGGCTACTACTAGGACATATAACATCCATGACGAGCAATTCTTGAACAATTTCCTCAATTACATTTTTATGGGCAAAGGGATGACGATAGGGATGAACATTGGGAGGAAGGTTGTCAAGGAGAAGGGGAATGGAATGATCATGAACACCATAGGAAGGTGGAAGTCCCTAGGGAGTGGAAAAAATAGCATGATGTTTGGATAGGATGGATTGGAGGCCAGGATGCATAGAGGGTGTCTCAGTGGCTTAAATGGAATGGAGTTGTGCAATAATGTCGGAATGAGATTTTTTGAGGAGCTTTTCCATGTGATGGGAACTGATAATATAAGGGGAACCTACCATGATGCCTTGAAACTTATACTTTTGGACCTCCAGATTGAATTCCATGGTTAATTCCTTAAAATCCATAAGGATGGGGCCAATATTCCTTAACCATTTGGCACACGAGACAATCTCACAACCACCCATGTCAATAACAAACATATGAGATTTCATGTTGTACTGACCAATTTGGAGACACACATTTTCACAATGCCCCCCACATTTCATGGAACCTCCATTGGCAATCATGATTTGAAAGTTGTTGACTGGATGGATATATCAATTAGTTTCTTGGGAAATGTGATAATGAATAAATTATGGGTGCTGCCATTGTCAATGAGGATGATGACCTTCTGATTCCTATTGTAACCAATTATCTTGAGGGTTTGGGGACCAGAGAAGCAAGTGAGAGCATTCAGGGAAATGACTAGTTCAACTTTTGGGGGGTCCTGTTATTGGTCAGTTTGTAGTATAGGTTAAATAGCTTGAAGGCAAGAGTCAAACTGGCATAACAAGAGCTTCCCCACCCATTGTCACCTTGATGGGGGGCTCTTTTTGTTTAGGGTAGCTAATCCCAAGGGAGACGTCCCTGGGTAATCTGGGGTGTTGAAAGGAAAATGATCAAGGGATTAAGGCTCAAGAGTTTAAAGTAGGTTTTCCCTTCACAGATTACCGCCAAGGAAGATAGTCAGAGAGAAGATGAACCACAGTAGAAACACCTGTTTGCGAGCCAAGGCAACAATAAAACTAATACATGCAAATAGTGGTTAATGCTTCAATTATCAATGACTATCAATACACATGAGCATTAAATAAAGTAATTATTAGCCGAAGTCAGTGATTGCAATAAAGGTTATGGCTATGATATTACTTCTTCAATAAATACAAAATGATAATGCGTTATTTAATGTACAAAATGGAATCCTTGGATTATTACAGCTTTCAAACATGTATATATATATATTGTTTTTGCGTCAAGCCTACTAGAGGTGGCGTCAGCCTAGTTTCTAAGGTTAGTTTGCTAGGCAATGAGGTGGGCGTTTTGCAAGATAAACCAATGAAAATACTCCAACACTTCAATGTCTATCAATGGATGACCTAGCCGCCTTCTATACCAGTCAAGAGTTCAAAATAGGCATGGCGTCATCATAGAATTAGGGTTAGTAAATCGCTAAGGTTAGTTAGAACAATTTTGAAAGCTAGAAAGATTTGTTTTAGCACAAAAGACTCAGCGTTGCATTATTAGACTAGTGCCTTAGGGTAAAATGGAGTCAGGAGTGAAAAGGCTAGGTCTACAGGAGAATCTAAATTTAAGGACAAGAAGGGTAGGCTTTCTAGTGCTATTGGGAGCCATAAAGTCAAAACCTAAGGAGGGAGGCTCAATTAGGTGTTGCTTAAGCAAGGCCTCGTGCTCCTCCCTCTTCATGTAAAACTCTTTGGCAAAAAGCGACTAGCTTCAAAACATAAAATCTAGGGATAAAGTGTTGTAGGGCCAAGGCTTTCAGGCCTAGAGTCAAACCCTAGCAAAATCAATTAGGCCTAGGAGATCTTCTTTCTTCAATTTATGTTTCAAACTAACTTAGAAAAGGAGAATTAGTGTATGTATGACTAGGCTATATTCTTCTTAATCAAAATGGCTAAACAAGTTTTCTATCATGGGGACATGAAGTAAGGACCTACTTGTGTGCTTGCTCCTTAGGGTTTCAATGATTAAGCAAGATATTAGCAATGTAACCATAAAAGTAAGATATTTAACACACACAATCATTCAATCAAGAGTTTTGCATAAAAAATATGCCCACAAATCAATGAAAGACTAATCAAGAGCTTCTAGTTGTAAACGCTTCCAATGATAAAAACACCATGAAAATGCCAAAGATAATCCTCCAAAGTGTGGCTACTCGCTCAAGAGCCAATCTGAAAAAAGACTAAAAGTAATCCTCTCACCAAGAGAGTGAGTTGTGTTCTTCTTAAAATGAAGTTCAACGTCCTCTATTTATATCGTTCAAATGACCTTTAATTACAAAATGGGTCAATAAAACGGAATCTCAGTGAATCAACAATATTACATTATTTGTCACATTAAATGCTAAAATGTCAAAATTATGAGCTAAAGGGAGACATCAGGCCCCTCAGAGGGAGACGTTGGCCATTTTAAGGCAAGATCGGCATCAAGGAGAAGCAGCGTTGTGGCCCTCCACCCGGGGCTCCTGCAACTTGCCACAAGTGCCAAATGATCCCGGCACTGCTGCCACATACTCGGGAAAACATTTGCTTTGCACTGGTGGTGTTCTGTCCATCAAGGCCATCATCTCATATGAAAGGGGTGATCCCCCCTAGGCCAAATCTCTGCCAAAGTGTCCTGATGAGGGCGTCCTTCTTCTCTTCATGCAAGGGCTCATCCTGGTATTGTTCTGCCTCTTCCATCCCAACAACCATCGATGGGCTCTTCAACCCCGAGTCCGAGCTAATCATATCCCCATGTGTGGATCCCTTTGGTACTGTCATGCGGGTATGGTTCGCACATCAAAACTATACCCCTCATGCAAACCATCCGTCCTAGGGATCCTTAGCAATGTCAATCATATTTCATCATTAAAATTTATCAAATACATGCATGAAATTCTAAGCATATCATCTAAGAGCTCAAGACATTACGGATCTACTATACAAATATTAAGCAACTGACAAAATAACCTATTGGGCTAATACCCACAAGATAAACAAGGAGAAAGTTTCCTCAAAAGATTATTCAAGCCATAATGTTTATGTGGTGATATGGTTTTTTAGGGATGTCGAGTCATAATCAGACCAAGGGCTAGTGTTGTTTTTGGGTGCCTTTGTAGGAAGCCCGAAATTTTGTGCAGATCATGGATGCATTTTTTAAACCCTTTATTGCCTTTATCTTTTTATTTATTGCTTTTCTTTCTTTTGTTCAAGGTCCGACCGAGGTGCCTTGCTTGGTGGCTAAGAATTTGACAGTGTTACCCACTGGTTTTTTTGTAGAAATGATAAGGCTAGCTCATGATAGACCCCCTTTCCCCTTCCGGCCCATACAACCAAAGGTCGCGCCCTAAGCGTGGTGACGGATGATAGCGATGTCATCTTTTGGATATCTATGAACATAATGGGTGGCTCAGTGATGAGACCTCCCATCCCTCATTGGTTAGGTCTTATTTTTATTATTTTCTTAGGGTCCATCAGTTTCTTACGAGGCTTTGTGCCTTCTCCTTGGGGATCCCCAAATTGGAAACATCACCTAGGTTTATTTCCTATGGCTTTTATCTTTTACATTTTGCTTTTACCCACAGGGCCTTTAGCCCTTTCTTCCCCACAAGACAAAGTGTAACCCTCAAAGGTCATCTAATGGCCAGAAAAGGGGAATGGTATGGATGTGTGGGAGATAAGATGTAAAGAGTGATAATATGAGTGGGAGTGGACGATGGTTTTGCAAATCCCCTTGGTGGCTAACCAAAACCATGAATATCAACTGTAGAATGCCCATCAATCACCCAGAGCAATGGTCAAGTGGGATTAGTGTAAGATCAATGATCATGTCGAGGAAATAGGAACCTAATGCATATATAGAAGGTTAACAACGATCAAAACATGACACATGCCATGATACTTGGAACAATTACCTCATAGAGAAAGAGTCCTCTCGATGAAAATCAATGGGTGGTGATGGAAACTCTGGCATGACAGGACAAATCATGGAGAAAGAAAATATGGGCCCTCGAGAGTCCATGCTCGAATCAATCACGCTCTCCGGTACTCCCATGTCTAGGACCTTTGGGCCTCAGACATAATCTCCTAGTTATCCCTAGATGTCCAGGATACTTGGTCAGAAGTGAGTAATGTTGGTGGGTTCATGTGACTCAACCACAATGGGAGGGTGGAGTAAGGTCAGTGGGTTCATGTGACTCAACCACAATGGGAGCCTCAACCTATTCTTCAAAAACATCCTCAAAGATGGCCATAATTTTTTTTTGTTCCTTACACTTGTGCCCAGGAAAATATTTGTCATCACAATTATAACAAAGGCCCTTGAGTTGGTGTTCATCTATTTCTTCCTGGTTCAATTTTTGGATCTTCAGTGGAGTGGACGGAGGGGTGGGAGTGACTGGTTTAGGGCATAGAATACAAGAGGGTTTTCTAGTTTGAGAAGAGACAACCTGTTGTGCTTCCTTAGCTCATTTAGTAGCTTCCACCCAAATCTCGGGTCCAACCATGAGGAAGTGGGCATGGATATCATCCTTGAGGCCACTAATAAACCATTCTTGGAAAAAATCATAATACATGGCCTCTGTGAGGAATTCCAAGTGCTCAAAAGCAGCTATAAAGTCTTCCAATGTACCAGATTGTTCCAACTTGGTCAAATGGCCTAAATGGTGGGTGTCAGTGTCAAAGTGTTCATACAAATCTGCAACAAATTGTGTCCAAGACACATACCCTTGGCAGACATTTTTCCTCAATTTCCACCATTTCCAATGTTCTTGATCTAAATGGAGAACACTATATCAGAGTTTGGCCAACTCATCATTAATGTCGTACAAAGAGAAATAATGTTTTGTTTGAGTTACCTAGCTAGTGGGATCTGAGCCATCAAATTTGTTCACATGCACTCAAGGAAGGCATAGGTCACACTGAAAGTGATGGGACTGAAAAGTCTGGGAATTGGAGGAAGTCTCACCTTTAGGGGTGCAAAGGTTGGTTAGATGAGGTAAGGTCTCCAGTGTTATCACTCCAGGAAACTCTCCTAGGCTGTAAGTCAGAGATGCCTGGTAACTTAATCTTTTGGTAACTGTTTTCTCAATAATAAGTGTGGGTTTGGATCAAGTCAGAGGACTGAATCATTTCTCACTCAAATCATGCATAAACACATTTAGATGGACAAGGATTTCAACCACAAATGTTCAGAGAGTTTACAAATAAAGGGATGTATGGAGAAATAACTATTATATCAGAAGAATCACATATAAAGAATATATGAATGGCCAATTACAATAATCACAGGAATACTTGCAAATTTAACTTATGAATGCAATGATAAGATGACAGTTATCAGGCATAAACAAGCATCACAACATGAATATAATATCCAGGTGCAAGTATAGAATAGACAAGAAGATGAAATCTAAACAAGTTATGGCAAAAGAAGCTTGTATAGCTTAATATGAAAATGAGAAGTTTGAGTACATAATATGAAAAAAGTCTCCAATCTCGAACGTTTAGTTCCTATTCTACCTTTAGCTTTATAGCTTTACAATGTAGTTTTGAGATCCTGAAAACATGGATCAAATATGCTAAAGATAGAAAATCAAAATTTAGTTTGCAAAAGATGTGGAATGATCCCCAAAAATGAGGTCAATCCCAAATTTCATGGTCTTCATCTCTTGTTGAGTGATGGTGCAGTGCAGGATAGCCTTCCAAGGCTAAATGATAACTCTCCAAGAGATACAAATTCGAATCTGTTGAAGTGAGTAAGCGTCCTGATTTTCTGCCTTTGTCAAAGATACCAAAAACCTTTGAAACACCTCCTCTTTCCATAATCTATCAAAAATATCTATTGGATCTGTCTTGACAATTCATCAAATGTCCATTCTAAGAGGTTTCAAACCTTTCCAACTCAAAAAACTTCGATCTGTGCAAAAACTTGATCATTCTAGAAGTGACAGGCTTTCAGTGGTTAACCTAGAAAGCTTCTGAGCGAATTATCTACCGAAAGCCCCATTTTCGGTGGTTAATGAACAGTCGTCCTGTTCGCCTAAACCACCGAGACTTAAGCTTTGAGGAAACTTCAAAATTGCAAAAATGCTTACCTTGGATCACTTTTTGATGTTCAAGGTTTCTTGGATGAGGCAGTCCTCGTTCGTGCAGATCTGCAAATTTCTACTAGTTGTGTGGAAGGCTCTGGTGTGTCTACCATGGTTGTAGCTAAGTTAGTTAGAGTTTCCAATCCATTTTTCTCCTGTGCTGGTGATTGAAACTCTTTTAACTTCAACCTCAGAATTCTAAGCTATCTATATAGCTTCATGTTCTCCCTAATCAATACCCTGTTCCTGTCTTTAATCTTGTCATGTTTTTCTTTGAGGGTTTGGTTTATTTTGAAAAGCTCTACATTTCTGTCGGTCGGGTCTGTATTATCTTTTTTAATCACCCTTTCCAGGACTTCCATTTCATAGACCTGTTGTAGGACTTTGTTGATTTTCCGTGATCTAGCTATTTTAGGCTTACTTGAAGAGGCTTCTGCCACTGGTGGACTGTGTACCTCTAAAGGAGTTGGTGAAGGTAAATTGGAACAATAGTCTGTACCTTGTTCAACCTGTACATTACCATGTGTCTCTGCTAATTCTTGTTCTGGTTCTGAATCACTGTAGGGTAGGTTTAAAGGGTTATTTCCTATAGCAGGGTCCTTGGACTGCTCAACCTCAAACTGCAGCTTTCTTTTGATTCTTTTCTTCTTGATAGAGGATGATTCTATCGGATCTCTTGATGGTGAGATACCCTTCCTTTTCCTATGCCTGCTTTTGGGAGTAATAGTCTTCTTAGTGGCAGCCTTTTTACCCTTCTCTTGCTATTGAAAATCAGTCTGGAATTCATTCCAGAAGAGGAAATAGTTCCAATCTACCTTCCTTTTCTTCAATGACTCCTTGACAATAAGAGTAATGAGTCCTTGATGAGATAATTTGCTTGCCACCTTAGTGGGCTTGGCGTTGATCTGTTTAGACATTTTCGTGAGGGATTTGTGCAAGAAAAATGGTAGATTGATTGGGTCTCTGCCTGTAAAGTGGTTTAAAAGCTTAAAGTGATAGAACATCACTCCATTGTACTGCCCCTCACATGTTATGCAAACAAATATTGCTTTCAACAAGGACTGTCACTTTGGTTCCAAGTAAGACATTGGAATATCCTTTTTCCGGATCAAATCTTTGTGTACAGGCAACAAGTATGACCTAAATTCGATGTTTGAAGGTATGGTAGACTTGAACCATCAGTCTCCCGACCTAGGTAAACCTGTATACTCAACAATGGCAGCCTCATCAATGATAAAATCCTCCTTTCCTATTTTAGCATACCTCCCATCATAGGAAATGGCAAAAGACTCGGCCACTTGTTGATGAAAGTTGGTTAATTTTTCATAATATGAAAATACAACAGCTTGTTTGAAGAATTCTACCACCTCCGGGTGAGCTTCTAGGTACCAAACCCCATCCACCTCAGACCTCAAAACTGGCCCTGCTTTCAGGATTGGTCAATGTTGACTGTACCTGCGATTATGGAAAAATGAGTGTCCAGGGAGACAAAGATTCTAGGATTGAGGATCACAGAGAGTATAACTCATGGAAGAGCGGACGAGACAGGGTGACACAAAGTTCGGATCACCGAGCTCAAACACTAACCAAGTTTTAGGCAACAAATCGGCTGAGAGCATGCCAAAATTTTAGATTTTCGGTGGTATATTCATTTAGACTAAAACAAGATGGGTTTTGAACTTGCCTGATAAATCGACCTGGCTTAATTGGCTTGAGAGCGATCACTGGACTCTAATGGTTCTTTGAAAATCACCATGGGAAACAGGATTAGGATCTCCAGAAAAACGTTTGATTGATGAAATCACGAACTCATGATTATCTCAGTAATCTCCGGAATTCAAATTGATAATGAATGAGGATTTAATGAGGGATTAACAGGATCATGATAGATGGTGTACTTGTGACTGGAAATGGAGGGAGGCTTCGTGACAACATGCATGAATTTCTGTACCACCGCCGTGTCTACATTTTGAAAAGACAAATGCGGTTGAAAGGACAACATGAACTCAAATTTTCGGATATACACAATTAGAACGTGCATACCTTCCAACTTGATGAGCTTTCGACGGTTACGTTTCCATCATTGCGCCAACTGACAGCTGGCTCGTGCGAAAGCGCGGGCTTTCCATTTTTACCGTTGAAACATTTTCGGTGGTTAACCACATTTTTGCTTTGCCTTCTTAACTACCGAGAACAAAGGCTTTCAGTGGTTAATGAGCGCGTTTCAGGCTTGCCTAAACCACTGAAACCTGAGATTATGACTTTTGCTTGACCAAACCAAATCCAAAATTTCTTTTGAGCTTATTTACAGAATACAGACTCTCTAACCTACTTACAAAAATTTAGGAATAAAATTAAGACCACAACCTATCACCTCAAAAGAAAAATTTCCACCAATTTATTTGAGGAGATAACATCCAGTAATATTCAAATTGGCACAAATTTGGGCAGTGAAGGATTCAAGTTGGGTAGAGAGGTCATGTTTCATGATTTCCATTTTTGCATCTATGGTGGAATGCATTTTGGAATTAATGGTGGTAATATTGGCATTGAGTTTCCACACTTCCTTCTACGCCTTTGAGAAATCAGATGACAAGGTATTGAGGTGGGCTTCAAGGTCTTGGCTACGGGTGTGAGACATGATGAAAGGCAGTACCAGAAAGGGGCGGGTGGGACCACACATAAAAGGGGTTATGGGTGAAGGGTATCATGATGGTTAGGTTGAAAATGGGAATCCAATGGGGTAGGTCCCAAATAAGGGGGTATGGAAGGGGGTTGGGACCACAAAGAAAAAAAAAGTTGAAAAATGATAGGTATTACTATGATCAGAATGAAAAGAGCAGTCCAATGGGCTAGGTATCAAATAAGGGTGCGATTAGGCCCCAAAATCATTTTTTTTACTCTTGTAGACTTATACTCCGAATTGAATAATACTGCAGTGGAAAAATGCCCAAATACTTAACATGAATAAATATGTAGTAATTTCGCAACTCGAATGCAAACAGAAAGGTGACACAACAAAATATCCTTTTTGTTCCTTTTCTATTTTGTTTCCATCCCAAGGGTTAGGGTTTTCAGGGTGCCTACAAACAAGGGTTTTCCCTGTGCTAACTCTAATATACGTGCAGGGTCGAACAATAGTACTCATCCCCATATCTCAAGGCACCAACTAAGGTGGCTACACCATACCGTTAGCCGTACTACCTGATTACCAAGGTACTAGAGAGTATCTTCTCGATTGCTGTTCTCGGTGGCACTATAACAGTCAGACGACCAATCGGTTTATCTACGAAGAGCTTCAAGATATCTAGGCCAGTCCGTATACAGGTTTTGTCTGATGCAATACCACTCGAAGGGGTACCAATAGGAGTTACAAGGGTGGCCAACAATGTGCGCATAAGTAACACTTGTAGTTCATGCATGTATGCTTCCTCGACCACAGATTTATGCACTAAACAACATATCACTGTAGCTGTAAGACGCCATAATACTTCTCTACCTTGAAAAAAAAATTACCCACAATTTATGCCAAGGAAAGTGCTCTGATACCACTTGTTAGGTACCATATCTATTATAATAACAGAAAAGAGAAATACTACAATGAATAACAACAGAACAAAAAACAGAAATATTGCAAAGAATAACAACGAAAAAATGAATTATATGGAACCACAACACCAAAATAATACCTTTATTGATAGGAAACAATGTTCACTCGACTCTTCAAGGGGGAAACATCCAACAGAGCAGAGATCTATTAAAATAAGTCTCAAGACAAAAATTCTCATGCCCTCAACTCCTATTTATACTAAATCAATATACCACAAGAACAATCTAGAGGAAGATCTTCTAGAAGTGGAAGCTTGTATTAGGTCTTCTTACATTTGACTTATTCTTCCTTATTACTAGGTTGTATTAATATTGACCTTTATTACATGGAAAATATATTATTCTACCTACATGAATGGTTAGGGAGGTTAGGTCCCTAACATATTCGGATTATAGTGGGGACATGCCTGAGGTAAGGACACAACATGCAAGCATGAAAAGAGATGAGGACAAAGCCCTCAATTATGAACTGATCCCTTATGTAAACTAGGCGTTCGTACCCTCCTCTGATTTCTCCAAAAGGGTCACTTCAAATGCTTCACATGCCTTGACTCTGGAAGACAAGGCATTCGACTTTAATGTTAGATATTTCTATCTCACATGTGACATTCAATGAGAACGTTCATCTTGATGCCACTAAGGGTGGTGTATTGTCGAGCTCGCTTCTATTACCTTCGGCCCTCGAATCTCAGATCTCCCCACTAGTCCAAAAGGAAAGCATCAATAAGAATTTTGATTCTAGCGTGAAGGTTGTTTTTGAGGGCGAGGGTGGTTACTCTAGGAAACATAGGAAGTGCATATGGGAGAGGACATAAAGTGTCAATATGGTGGTGGGAAAACATGTGTTTGTTGAAGAAGTATCAAAACTCTATGGAAAAACCCTAGTGGGTAGGTTCTATGGAAAAGAGGCCAATAGAGTGGCCTTAGGAAGATGAATGGAACAACATTGGAAGCCCCTGATTGGATACATTCCAGTAATGCATACCCTGGTTAGAGGATGGTCATTTTTTTATTTTCTAATCATTGGAGTATTGATGTAATTTTGGGGAGAAACTAGACATGGGGCCCCTTTGGCTTGGTAATTAAGCAATGAACGATTGATTTTGTTTCCGAACGAGAATATGTGTTAGTCACGAGGGTCTAGGCGATATTACCAGGACCACATTTAGGGTTTTAGACAAAAGAGGCTATGGAGGCTATAGGTAACAAACTAGGCATCTTTGTTCGCCTCAAGCCAAATTAGGAGTCGAAAGTTAACCACATATGGGCCTAGATACAAATTGAGGTGAATGTTCGTGAAGGACTATTGTGTAGTATGGATTTTGTGTTCATAGAATGCATCTGGAAATAGAAGGTGGACTATTGAAAAATCCCATTCTGATGTTTTGTGTGCCACACAATCGGTCATGTTCAATCTCAATGCAAAAGGATTGCACCTGGTTCTAGGCGGAAACCAAAAATATTGGTTAAGAAGAGTAGTGGGGATAGATACTCGGACGCAAGAATTCCCCTCTTAGAGTGGCTTCTGGATCCCTTACAGATCAAAGAGACAAAGGATAAGGAGACTCAGGCGATGCAAGATTCCTCATCGATCAAAGTTTCCAAAGGTATGCAATATCTCTCTTCCTCTCCCTATCCCACTCCTCCTTTAATTGTTCCCTTTGATGATCATGTCACTTCTTCTCCTTGTCTCGTTACTTCTGATTATGTTGTCCCTTTCCCCTCCTCTCATGTGTCCCCCTCCAAGTTCATGGTTCCAGTAACGCATACCTTGGTCATAGGATGGTCATGTTTATTTTCTAATCATTGGAGTATTGATGTAATTTTGGGGAGAAATTGGACATGGGGACCCTCTGGCTTGGTAATTAAGAAATGAATGATTGATTTTGTTCCCAAATGGGAATATGTGGCAGTCATGAGGGTCTAGGCGATATTACCAAGACCAACTTTAGGGTTTTGGACAAAATAAGCTATGGAGGCTATAGGTAACAAACTCGGTGTCTTTGTTGGCCTCAAGCCAAATTAGGAGTCGAAAGTTAACCACATACGGGCCTAGATACAAATCGAGGTGAATGTTCATGAAGGACTATTATGTAGTATGAATTTTGTGTTCAGAGAATGCATCTGGAACCAAAGGTGGACTATTGAAAAATCCCATTTTGATGTTTTGCGTGCCACACAATCGGTCATGTTCAATCTCAATGCAAAAGGATTGCACTCGGTTCTAGGCGGAAACCAAAAATATGGGTGAAGAAGAGTAGTGGGGACAGAAGAATACCCCTCTTATAGTGGCTTCTGGATCCCTTACCGATCAAAGAGACAATGGCTAAGGAGACTCAGGCGATGCAAGATCCCTCCTCGATCAAAGTTTCCAAAGGTATGCGATCTCTCCCTTTCTCTCCCTATCCCACTCCTCCTTTAATTGTTCCCTCTAATGATCCCATCACTTCTTCTCCTTGTCTCGTTCCTTATGATTTTGTTGCCCCTTTCCCCTCCCCTCCTATGTCCCCCTCCAAGTTCACAGTTCCTTTCACTCCCAATGGTTCCTCTGGATCTCTGCGTGAAGTTGTAAGTGAGCCATAAAGGGCTTCAGTTGAAGGGGTGGAAACAAGCACGATCAAACCATCTGATTATTATCATGTGGCTCCTCCACAAAAGAAGGGATATGCACTACGACTAAGGGAAAAATCAAAGTTGGTTTCCCCTTCCAAAGGGGGGCTCACCCTAGACCCACCCCAATCCAATTCAGTGGGTTGTAAATCCCATCTCCTAAAGGCACAACAAAAGGCAGTTATGGAAATAAAAAAGGAAAGCAAACATCAATAATCAGGGCCCTTAGAGCGGGGAATGCCCTGAAATCTCTCCCTTCATGATAATCCTTTATTTTAACGCTATATGGGTGGGGAGAACTCATAAAAACATCTCCCTCAATAAGCTCCTCCATAGCCTCAACCTGATGTGGTTCTAATCCAAGAAACCATGTGTTATGGAGAAAAATCTAGGGGTATTCTGGAACCTTAGCTCAAAAAATGGTCGTTTAGCGCAAATGATGTTGTTGGTAAGTTAGGTGGGATAATGAATTGCTGGAGCCCTTATTGAAAATATTTGTCTCCTTCCTCCTTCTGCTTGGCCATATCCACCAAACTGGAAGTCAAGGATGTTAGTTTTTCCTTTTCTATTCTTAATGTTTACGATCCTTATGCTGATAGACCCCCCTTCTTGGAGGAATTGGAAAATGTAGGTGCTCTAAATGATTTGTATACCTTAGTGGGTGGAGACCTGAATTTCACCCTCTCTCTTAGGGAAGTTTGGGGTGATAACCCCAGGTTGTATCCGCAGAGTGGATTATTCCTCTAATTTATGGAAAAACATCACCTGGTGGATGTTGAACTAGTAAAATTGGTTCCCACCTAGACCAATTTTAGAACCGAAAATGAGGCCATCTCCAAGAGATTGGATTAATTCTTGGATTTTGAAGCTCTAATAGATTTAGGGCTCCTATTGAACTCAATGGTATGTGAAGGGGGTATTTCAGACCACAAACCCATTATCTTCCAGATGAAGATTGGCAATGACTCCCATAAGGCTCCTCTCAAATTCATTCCTCTCTAGATGGAAGAAGAAGACTTTATTTCCTTATTAAGGAGACCTAGAAGCACTTGGAATCGTCTTCACTAGATTATCTTATGATCTAGTTCATGGAGAACCTCTCCAAAGTAAAATGGCCATCAAAAAGTGGCTTTATAGTTACAAAGATCTTTCTCTTAGGCAAATAAAGGAGACAGAAGAAATATTGGCAGCCCTATATTGGGCGATGGATTAAGGTCCTTTGACCGGTTCACAAATATTTAAATTAAAGGAATTAGAGTTGGTGTGTCATTCCTTCCTAGACAAGCAAGAACAAACTCTAAGGTTAAAGAGAAGGGCGCTCTGGTTAAAGGTGAGAGATGGAAACTCTAAGTTTTTCTACCATTATGCAAATCTCTGAAAAAATATTAACATGATATGGGAAATAAAAAATGAAGATGACAAGGATGGTAAGATCCTTCGATGAGAAGGTAGAGGAGGGGGATAGGTTATTTCATTCCCTCTTTTAAGACCCGACCAACTATCCTATTTATGATATTATGAAGGTGGTATCCAAATTCTAATCAGTAATATATGAAGACATTAAAAAGGCACTGGAGGAAGAAGTATCAAAGGAAGAGTTGTGCGAGGCCCTCTCATCCATGTAGAGTGGCAAGAGCCCTGATCTAGATAGATTTATGGTGGAATTATTCATAGGTTTCTATGGCATGGTCAAGGATGACCTCCTATTGATAGTAAGAGAATCACAAAGGTCTGGTAAGGTGTTGGGCTCTTTCAATGCTACTTTCATATGCTTAATTCCCAAAAAGCAGGACATAGTATCCTCTGGGGACCACCGTCCTTTTTCTTGTTGCAATGTGGTTTGTAAAATCATAGCTAAGGTGTTAGCAAGGAATCTGAAGCCAATCTTGAGTGAGATAATATCATAAGAGTAGTTTGTATTTCTCCAACATAGGAAAATTCATGATGCAGTCACATTTGCTCAAGAGGTCTTCCATTCAACAAAAATATTGAACCAAAAAGTGACCATCCTTAAAATTGACCTTTAGAAATCTTACAAGAGGGTTGACTGGACCTTTCTCTGATTGGTCCTCATTAAGATGGGGATGTCTCTCTTAGTAGTTAATTGGATAATGGGTTGTATTCGATGTCTTTTTCGGTACTAAAAAATGGGTCCCCTTCAAGGTTATTCAAAGTATTAAGGAGCCTTAGGTAAGGTTGCCCTTTGTCCCCATTTCTTTTTCTCATCATAGTTAAAGCCCTAAGCAAAGTGATCATAAAACAGAAAGAAGTAGGAACAATTTGAGGGATAAAGGTTTTGGAAAGGGAAACGATAACTCATCTCCTTTTTGTGGAGGATGTATTCTATTGCACCAATGGTTCCTTAAGGGACTTATCAATGCTGAAAGGTGCTCTCGATTATTATGTTACACCACTGGAATGGAAATAGACTTCGACAAATCATGTTTAATTTCTCAGCAGTGTTCGAATGTAGAGAAGCGACAAATCAGGAATATCCTTTTGGTTCCTATGCGAAGCTTCGATGAAGGCTTCAAATACCACGGGTTCCATATCAAACCAGACAATTATAAGATCTCTGATTGGGGATGGCTGGTAAAAATGATCGAAGCCCAAGTTTTGGTGTGGATTAATAGACTCCTATCCAAAAGAGGTCGCTTGGTATTACTTGAGTCAGTCTTGGAAATAATTCTTTTTTTTTTGTCATCCATTATTGCAATTATAAAAGGAATATTTATTAAAATGTGGAAAACCAGGTTCCAATACTTATGGTCAGGTTCTCGTAAAAAGGGATGGATCTGACTGGCAAAATGGTTGTCCATTGCAACACCTAAAAAACTCAACGAATGGGGGATCAATAATATATACTTATTCTCACAAGCACTGGAAGGAAGAAACCTACAAAGATTAACTCAAGGAGACACTCTTTGGACCAGAGTTCTTCAATCAAAATATTTTCTGGATTTATCTGTGGAAGAGTGGTATAGACAACCTATTAAATCCTTAAAGGGATCCATTATTTGGAAAGCCATGGTCTCGGCCTTTCCTCTGATTGATGATTGGGTGGTATGGAAAATCGGCAATGGACGTAAGGTACGACTTGGGGACGACTCGTGGCTAGGTGGAGGAAACAACTTTCATTTCTTAGATCCGCTCATACAGGCCCTAAGAGTGAAAAAATTGTTCTTTATAAGCGATGCAAAGGCCCAAAGCACTAAACCAAGAGGCTGGGTAGGATGGTGTTGATGCCTGGAAAAATTCTCGGCAACCAACGTGGAGAAATTTCTCGATCAAGGCCCCAATCAAGTCTATACTCGTTTGGTATGGAAATCCTCATTGGAATGTGGTTCTGGGTACCACTAAAGAATGTTTTGAAATCAACCAAAAGGTTGATCCAATTTTGACCAAGTGTCTATTTCTAAGATATGATAAAATGAAGCTAACTTTAAATGCATCTAAATATTGTTTCTAACTAAAACTAAACCATCCTAGGAGCATACTGATCCATCCATATTTTTTTAATGACTTATGGTTGAGTTTTAATTTTGCATGCGTTAATTAACCATTTGAGAAACTTAGTGAAGGAATGAGGAAAGAAGAGGAATTATGATA
>SNQJ01S0042344.1:78956-95161 GCA_010110895.2 Picea sitchensis
TTATCAGATCATTGAATGCAGTCTGCAATCAATGTTATTTTATTAATTGTAATTCTTTCTTAATTAAATCTTGCTTAATAATCTTTAATCATTTATCAGTTTAGGGGCGTTACAGGTATCTTCTCCATACGAAGCCCGTTTGACAAAGTAAATATACCGCCAGAATCAGGAAGACGAGACGGACGCAATGGCACATGTTTCGTCGCATTCTGAGCACTTTCATTTTTGAGCATTTTTTCAAGCCCTGTCAGGCTTCTGGATCCGATTTCGGATCACATACAAAGATGATTAAATATGAGGAAGATAAATAAATTGTTTAATCTTCAGAAGTAGTTACTTGAGTATTTGATTTCTATATGCTCATATTTAATTATATATCAATCTCTTCAAATTCAATCAAGAGTGGAATAAGCACAATAAATCCTCAAATATATTAACAATAGTGCAAAAAACAGAGTATATAAACATTCATTCCATAGATAAATTTGAAAGAAAGATATAATGTCCTCAAAATTTGTATTTCACTTGCATGAATAACAATACCAAACAATTGAAACACAACATAGACGCTACCAYTGCAGGTCGTCAATTCCACAAAATTGACTTTTACAATAGTGCACTTAGCCAGTCAGTAGAATTTCCAACCCCTAGATCTGTCTCTTTAATTACTCTAAATAGGAATAAAAGATACTAAAATTTAGAACAATTTCCACTTTTGTTTCAACTAACTGGTCCAAGTGTCGATTTGATTTGAAATTGATATCAAGGAGAAATATCTTCCTCACTAGTAGCAACTCCTTGATTGAGTTTTCTTGCTTTCTCTTGCATGTGGTTTTTCCATAAGGTAAATTTCTTTAACATTGGTGAAACCAATGGTGAATGAGGAATATCTTCATTTAACTTTCATCAATAGATCCTTTTGGAAATATCCTCATATCCTAATTTAAATTTTGATAAGAAATTGTCAATGGATTAAGAGCACTCTTTTGTTCAAGTGATAAATTCCGTGACATTATCCACAATCCAGAAACTTAGTTGTATGATCCCATATATTCTTGAGGTTATCTGTTGATTTGAATATGTGAGACAATCTGACAGGGGCATTGCTTGGCCAAGAAAATGTACACGAGTCATTTCATAACCTTCGATGATGTCTAGGGATAGATTCCACAAATATGAAAAACTCTCGCTAGTCTCTTTGATTAAATCCCATGTAAATAAGCAATTGATATGCCAAGAATCTAGTGAGGCTTGTATTTGTGTTTTCTCTTCTTCAGATAGTATGGAGTAATCATGAGGAAAACTGATTTCTTTTGCTTCCCACGCCTTCAAATTATAAAATGACCTTTGAACTTCTTTTTGTTTCTCAAACCATGTTTGAGATTTTGTAGTAAACTATAACACTTGTTCATGTTGTTCTTTGATTTCATATAGCCCGACATAAAATAATTCTTSCAGAAAGGCTAGTGTGTTGTTTAATTATACTGCTTCTTTCCTTAAGGTTTCTAAATTGTTTATTTTGATTTTCAATTCATTTAATTGAGCAACCAAAGTGTCCACTTGGTTCTCATGGCTTTTGTTCATTTCCTCCTTCTCATACAAAAGAACAACTATTTGTATGCCATGTCTAGATTTGACATCATCTATTTCAGTTCTTAGTTGTCCAATGGCATCAAGAGATTTCATGTTTTATTTTGTAAGGTGATCAACCTGAGCTTGATGTTCTTTAGAAAAGATGATTTCTTGAGAGTCCAATTGTTCTTATAGTTACAATACCTTTTTCTTTTATTTTTTTAATTGAGCAAACAATTTTCTCACTGACCATTTGTTTGCATCAATAGATTCCTCCACAAACTCTTCTTCATTAAGATGTGTGGCTTTCCAAAGATGAACAAGTTCCTATGTGGTTTCTTTATGATGTGTAATCTTTATTTTCTTAGTTTTCCTTTTTACTATGGTCTTTGTTGTATCATCAAAGATGCAAGTATTTAATGACAAGACAATGTCCTGAATAGGTTGAAGACTATCGAAGTCAAAATATGTAGAAATTATTCTTCTCAGAATAGAAGTTATAGGATTAGTATCAATGGAAGAAACAATAGGAACAATAGTTGACTGAATATTCTCAGTACTAGTATTGGTATTGACCTCCACATTTACCTCAGTAGTTTTTTCAGGAGTATGTGTTGTTTCTTTGTTTTGCTCCTCTTCACCCATTGTTTTATTCTACTGATCTTGGTTGTTTATTTGCATGCAATATTTGGATACATTGTGATCTTGCTCTGTTTTAGATCCATATTGTTCATCCTCCTCTATTTGTACAATACCTTGTTTCTCATCCTTCTCCTTTAAAAAGGCCTTATTTCTTTTGAATTTCCAATCAATAAATTCTTGTATTTTGGAACTACCTCTTATTACATCAACTCACTTAGACACTTCCAGATAATTTCTATCTCTTTGGAAAATGATATCAAATGGATCATCTTAGTGATCATATGCCTTGACATTTTTCACCATAGTGCAATGTTTTTTGACAATTTATGTTGGGTCATGTTTTTTGAAATTCCCCAGGGATAGCCAGATTCCTTCCATTTTCTCCACCTCTTTTTGAGCATGTTTTGCATTTAATAGATAAAATATGCCTAGTGAAATTGGGAAAGATGGCCATTGTTTCTTTTGATTCTTTAACAAAGAGGAAACAATGTTAACACTAATAGTTTGGTATGCAATCCCTTTGAGAGCCAATCTATCTGGAACATATCTGGGTAGAAAATGGGGAGCCCCTTCATAACCATAGATTCTTATGTATGAGAATTCCTCATTAATGAACCAATCACCAATTTCCTTAATAATTTTGATGGCCTCTTGAGTGAATCTAGAGGTTGGTTGATTTTTCAAAATAAGGTGCAGAGGAACCATGAAATAATTGCAAATATCATAGAATAAATTTTTACAATTTACTGCGCACATTTTAGAATAGTGTATGTGAACTGCCTCTTCAAAAGGAGACCAGTTCCAGGCTAATAGAGAAAAAGGTGGGACTGAACATACAAAATCAGTTAAATAACCAAACATAAATAAACTTAGGCAATATGATGGGGGTGCTTCTTGAGATTTTTTAACCTCTTGGTTGATGTTGGCATGGATGATGTGATCCCAATTAAATACTTCTTCTTTGAGAAATTGGCGAGTAAGTGGAACCGAACTCAATTTAAACTTAGAAGAGTCCTTTCCACCATAAAGGAAACAAAGCATGATGGCTATCAACTTGGAGGGTTTCTTCAACCTTGGAACATGGTATATATTATCTCCAATAATTTTGAATGAATTGGGATCATGCCACCAATCCCTGATTCAATCAACCATTTGTATTTCTTCCCCTTCAAATTCCTTCTGAATGAAACTCTTAATAAAACTATCATCTAAACAAATTGTGGGTGCACCTAGTTTATACATGTTGGAAATGTCATCTAGTATGAAAGACCCAACAATTTGATGAGACAAATTGGAAACGGTACAAGTGGAAACATCAGTGTGAGAAATAATCCATCATACCATATCATAGTAGGGCAGAACTGTTGGTTTGGTAGATACCTTATGAAGACCAGACTTCTTGATGTTGATCAGGTCGTCAAAATCATACTCATATTCCTTTGAAAAGTCAACATCCTCGATGAAATTGTAAATTTCGCTCCACTCTAAGTTGTTGTTGTCTCGTGTCTTGAAAGAGGTGTATGAGAAAAATGTCGAATTAGGGTTTTTCTCAATTTCTTGTTCTTCAACCTTTTTGTTTTTCCTTTCCTAGTCATCTTTGTTGTCAAAAATACCTACAAAATAGAGAAATCAAGGTAATATTTTGAAAAACAATAAATAAACTATGTTGTTTTCATTGATGATGTAAACCACAAGACTAACCAGACGAAGAAAACCAAGAAGAATTATGTGTTGTTTAGGCTCTTGAAATTATGTAATTCAGGTTGGTTATTAGACCAGAAGGCATTGTATGAATTTCTATCAGAGTGAAGGATAATACTACATGTGAATTCAAGATTTTTAATATATCTTTACTCTTTACCTGATGCTTCATTAAATTTATTTAATTCCCGAAAATCACAATGTTAGAGCTATTAAACAAAGGAAAAGAAAGTTAAGTTATTCAAAATTGGAGGCAATGTTCATAACCGAGCATCGACTCACTAAGAAGTCTTAAATTTTAATTTTAAAAGAATGAGGCCCGATTTGGTTTAATTATGACACAAGGGCTTCACCCTATTGACCAATGTCTTATCATGTTCATTCATAAAGGGGTTTTCTTAATTGTGAAAAATAAGGTCAATATATTGTAGGTATTGGGGGGGAGTTGCAGTCTCAAGGGGTTTATAGGTATTTGGGGTGGGGGGGTTATAAACTGGGGCATCTAGTTAAAATAGGGGTTTATTTTATTGGAAAAATGTATTGGGAGGAGGGTTCAATAAAAGGATTTTGGGAGGTATTTAACAATATCTAGTGGAATTAGGGGTATTCTAATATCCCATGAATGGAGGCGTTATGTCACAGGTTTACAGAGGGAAGACCCCGTGAATTATGATACCTTTTTTCATTATCGAGCCTTAATATTATGCTTAACTTCCTAACCAGAGCATCGAGAACCAAAGTTATTATTGTAAATAGAACACAATACATACGAGGAGAAAACCCAATCCGGTTTAATCGAGTCATCGCTCCACCAGTAAATCGGGACACCGAAGATCAAGAAATTATTATAGGAGCTATGGGACATCAAGGATCGAGAAATTATTATAAGAGATACAAACAAAACTCGATCGGTCTAATCGGGACACCGGACCATCGATAATTTTAAAGTAAAAAGAAAGAATATCATCCCAATCACTGGTCACCGGTCGATCAGGAAAATCTTGAGGTTGAGTTTTATTTCTTTAGTGATTTTTTTTATTTACCAAGTTTATTTAATAATATTTCCATAGCCAATCAATGGACACGAATGTAACAAAAGGAAAACAACAAAGGATGTAAAATCAAACAAACTGAAAAATTAAAAAGGGACCCAATATTATTCAAAAATTTAAAATAATGGAGGGTTGTTGAGGATCAATAGATTGAAATCAACAAGCTCTCTGAGAAGAGCCGAAGCCGAGGAATGGAATCAATTCATCAGACTTTTAGTGGCCAATTTCATCACTCTTGTAGAGGAAGATCCTCATACTCTCTGTTGCTCCAAAAACCCAAAATCGAGGGAATATACAGTCAAATTGGGATACAAAGTATGGTAAGAATATCAATGCTTTGTTAAAATACAAAATAACTTTGTGGCTATCTCTGAATAAAAAATTACTAACCTAGGATAATGGATTAAAACGAGGTTGGATCAGTCCCAACTGACGTCCTCTTTGCAAGGTCCATGAAGAATCTATCTCACACATTTTCATTGATTGTGTTTATGCATTTCAAGTCATGAAGACTATACAAGAAAAGCTCATGCCAAAGTCATCCTGGAATAAACCCAGTTTGGAGGAATATTTGAAGGCCTGGTCGATAGATAAAGTGGTTCAAAAATACGTTGGTCTCCCAAGTATCCCGATTAACAATCTATGGTGGGATCGAAATTATAGCACCTTCAGGGACAAAGATACCCCCCTGAAATAACAACAGGTATCACATTAAATGTGGCCAAAGAATTTGAGATGGAGAAAAAAATCCATGAATCCAAGAATCTCATCTATGCCTGTGATTGATTATGAAATTCCATGGGGATATTTTTCGGAGCCTGTCAAGGAAACCCCCCCATTTGCGGAGTGGGAGTGGTTTTGTTTCTGAATCAAAAACATTATATGCATATCAGATATGCCCCAAGCATAGGTACAAACAACATGGAAAAGTTCATAATGTTATGAACACTATTGGAATCATCTTTAAAAAAGGATGTAAATAAGTTACAGGTCATGGGAGACTCAAAGTTGGTAATTGATTGGGCACATCAAAAATCATCAATGGTAGATGTCAGGCTCGCCCCTCTACTTGACGACATCAAATTTCCATTCCAATATTTCAAATGGTTGTCCTTCAGCCATATGTTACAAGAATTGAATGGGAAATTTGATGAATTATCCAAGGAAGCCCCGTCTCTGCCCTCAGGGGTATTTGGTCTCTATGAATTCATAGAAGGTGAAGAAATCGAGGGCATGGAGTTTCACTTTTAATTTTTGTATTGACATAGACTTATAGAAGATAAAATATGAGTTGGTAAGGACATAGGGAGTATTAAGACAATTCTTTTTTGTATGTAAATAGTGGTTAGAAAGAAGCTTTTTGATAGTAGAAAGAAACAAAAAATGAGAATTTTGTTGTATAATAGGTCACGAAAGAGACTAGAACATGTATATTCACCTCCTATGAATATAATAGCTTTGGAAAAAAAAAATTTCATTCATTTATATGAATTTTTTTGACATATCATAATTATAAATATATATCATATTTTTCATATAATTATATAAATAACTTGCATGTTTTTCCTAAAGTTTAATGTATGATAAATTTTTTGATAAGCGAAATTGATAGATTTAATATTTATTGATTGACATTTAAAAATAAGTTTTGTCAAAAAATTCAAAAAACTTGAGAGGAGACTGAAACTAGAGAAAGTGGCTAGGGTTTTGATGTTTGCATGGTTCTAGTCTAGAAATTGTCCCAGGGAAAGCCATAGTAGACTGTCGATCAAGTCGATGGGGTATTGGATTGGCCATAATCTCATGGATACAAGGGAGGGGGTGAAAACCCCCTCATACAACAATGTCGTGGCGAATGAGGTGCCAGGAGTACGAAGCGAGTGATCTTCCTTTGAACCACCACCACACCTTCGAGAACATATTATGAAGGAAGAGAAGCAGTATGGAAAGGCCATGGATGTTGAAGTGGAATCTTACCACCCAAAAGTGACTTGCACCTGGGAGCCAGGAAAATGCATTCCTCAGTCGACCAAATACCCAAGGTATGTAATAAGCTCAGTGAGGGTTAGAGAAAATACCTAATTTATGAAGGAACATGATGTAATAGGAAAATTCCTAGGCCTTTGGCCCTCTAAAGGGGACCTCCTATGCCGGATAAAGACATGGTGGAACCCTAAGGGTCACTATGAATTTCAACTAAGATTGAAGGTTTTTTTCACAATCATTCTCTACAATCTTGAGGATAAAGACTGTATCTTTGAAAATAGCCCATATTTCTTTAACTCAATAGGGCTATATCTCAGTTTATGGACAAATCGCTTTAGCCTAGAAAAAGAGGACTTTACATTTGCACTTGTCTGAATGTGGCGCTATTCCCTCCCTCAGGAATTTTGGTTGGAGGAAATTCTAACAAGCATAGGAAATACCCTGGGCATGTATGCTAAATCCTCTAAAGCCACTCGACAACAATGATATACCTCCTACGCAAGGATATGTGTCTATATGAATGTCTCAAAATCTCTACCTGGATCATTAACACTAGAATATCAAGATGAGGAATGGGTCCAGACTATAGATTATGAACATATCCCTTTCCCTTGTAGGAAATGTCATGAGCATGGACACTTATTCAAATATTTCCCCTTAAATTCTCCCATAAGGGAACCAGAGGAAGAAAAATCAAAATATGGCTTTACCCAAGATTCAAACAGGAAAAAACCCAACCCTAGGAAACCAAATCAAGGACAAGCCAAAAATCCTTCCAGTAGTAACTCCTTTGAAGTCCTAAATCAGCTTCCAAATCATCATGAAGTTGAAAATCCTCATAAATCTGACACTCAAAGCAATGAAAAAGGAAAATCCAAACAGGTTCATGATTCAGCTTCAAAAGGAACAAAACAACTTGAATAAATAATGCATTAGGAAGCAATTGAAGAGGAAGGTGACACAGAGATGACTGTTGATGACTAGGATCTAGCTGGCATAGACTTGGACAAGCTGGAGGAGGCTTATCACAAAAAATAGTTACAATATATACCACTAGAACAACTTCACAAAGTCCATAAAGTATATATCGACTCAACAATAGGAGCTACCTTGCGCTTGGGAATTCTATCGGATCCATACAAATAAATCAAGAGAACCCCAGGAGAAGGCAAGCGAAGGGGATGCAAATCACCTCATCAATTGATAAAAGAGGTAGGAAACTTCATGATTAACTCATGTCAGATTTAGAGTCTCACTGAAGGCTTCTTCTCTACCCATCCACCCTCATCATCATCAAGATTATCTCTTGGAATGTCAAAGGCTTGAATGGAAGGACCAAACAGAGGGTACTTCAAAACTCCATAATGGTGGAAAATCATGACATCCTTTTTCTTTAGGAAACAAAATGTGCCAGAGACACAACTAAATGATATTCAGAAGATCCTAGAAGCAGTGAAATTATGTTTATAATGACTCCAATGGGGTAGCCGAGGATGTTGTTATCCTATGGAGTCTTGCAACAATCATCTTGGAAAATTTCTTCTCTACAACCTGAACGCTCTCGGCTCTATACAAGGTTGTAGGATCGAGTAAAGAAGGCATTTTAACCAATGCTAACAAACCCCAAGTAAATCAAGAGAAGAATCATTTCTTGACAAGCCTAAAAAATTTAGGTATACTGGTGGGTCCTCAAAGATGGATTATAGGTGGCGACTTCAACATAATCCTTAATTTGGAAGAAAAAAGGGGAGACACCAGGTGACTAGACAAAGATAGTGCTAATATTCAAAGTATAATTGTTGACCTCCACCTGATTGATATAGAAACCAGGAATGACACCTTTACTTGGTCCAACAAACGATCTGGATCCCAACACATAGCTTGTCGAATATATCAATTCATAATATCAGAATCATTGATGTTAGAAGGAACTCTGGTTGAAGCCAACATTCTTCTAAAATATGGTTCAGATCATTGGCCAGTACAACTCTGGATCGACACTGCTAGTACTCCTAAATACAATCCTTTCCACTTTGAAAAGTTCTGGATAACCCATCCAGACTTCTCATAGATTTCTCATTCATGGTGGGTTGAAGTTTCCATCTCTCATGATACATTGATGTACCGTATTCAACAACAATTAAAGTCCTTTAAACAAAAACTGTGGGAGTGGAACAATAATGTTTTTGGAAATTCTTCCAGGATCAACATTCCCTAGAACATCGCCTGGAGGAAATCCAAAAATATCTAATCACTCAAGGCCCCTCATACTCACTAATGGATGAGGAAGAACAACTCAAACATCAACTAGAAGAAATATATAAACATGAAGAAATCTTATGGCGATAGAAATCAAGAGTACAATGGCTCAAGAAAGGGGAAAAGAACAACAAATTATTCCACAAATCCATGGTTCACAGACGATATGTCAATCATATCACCAAACTAAATGATTCCCATGGACAACTAATCATGGATCATGAAGGGATAGAGATATAACTGGTTATTATTACCAAAACTTCCTTTCTAAACTTAGCCCTGACCGTTCTCAGGCCATAAAAAAGAAAACCAAACATATCCCTACCCCCATAACTCAAGAGAAGAATGAGGCACTAATGAGACCAATTACCATTGAGGAAGTGGACCATTCCATAAATGAAATTCCAGGAGGAAAGGTGCCTGGCCCGGATGGATTTACTATTGAATTTTTCCATCATTCCTAGTCAATGGTCAAGGAAGATGTTTGGAAACTAGTTGAAGAATCTCGTACTTCTTGATAGGTGCTCTCTTCTCTCAATGCTACTTTTCTTAATCTAATTCCAAAGGAGGAGTGAGTCTCCCAACCTCATAAATTTAGGCCAATTGCATTATGTAATGCGGTCTACAAAATAATCATTAAAGTGATATCCCTTCAACTCAAACCCATCCTTCCCTTCATTATCTCTAAGGAATAATCATCATATCTAGAGGGGAAACAAATCACGGACAACATCATCTTTGTACATGAGATTCTCCATTCTTTAAAGTCCACCAAGAGACCAAGTATGATTATTAAGCTTGATCTTTCCAAAGCTTTTGATCGTCTTAGCTGGAAATACATGCACTCTCTCCTCTTATCTTTTGGGTTCAACAGTGAATGAGTTCATTGGATTCTTAATTTAACCTCCTTGGCCTTTTTTTCCATACTTTTCAATGGTGTGCCATCCAATTCATTTACACCGTCAAGAGGAATTTTCCAAGGGGACCCACTCTCCCCCTTCCTCTTCCTTATCATGGACGAGGTTCTGAGTCGATACATATAGGCTTCCATTGCAGATGGTTCTTTGTAGGGCCTGGGTTTACATGGTCTACAACCAACAACATCCCACAACCAATTTTTGGATGATACATGTTAATGGGCACTCCCACAATGCAAGAATCCTTGAAATTCAGCTCCATACTTACGAATTTCAGTGAATCATATGCCACAACCATTAATTTGGACAAATCCCATCTCTTCTTCTTCAATACCCCCATATCTATCCAACATCATATATCTCGCCTATTAGACATTCCCAGGAGCTCCCTTCCATATAATTACCTTGGTATCCCTCTTTTAGAATACACAACCATAAACATATCCTGGGACTCTCTCATTCAGTCCCTAACTCATCGTTTGAACTCTTGGACTTTTCGTACCCTCAATCTAGTTGCTCGCCTAGTCCTAATCAAGTCGATCCTCCAAGCTTTACCTATTTAGATTTTTTCTACATTAGCGGCCCCACAATTTGTGATCAATGCCATTTGAAATCTACAAAGAAATTTTCTTCGAAAAGGCCACAAAACAGGGGAAAAATGGGCCTTGGTAAGGTGGCACAAAGTCTGCAAACCTAATCTTAATTGAGGGCATGGTCTCCGGGATCTAGGCCTACTAAATGAAATGATGGGGGCTAAGACCTGGTGGCATTGGCTAAAGCAAAAAAATGAAATATAGGCACGCCTTTGGAAATAAAAATATGCTCCCAACACAAATACTAAACAACTCGTCAGGATGGCAGACCAAATTTTTGGCTCAAACATTTGGAATGCATCCTGGAATAATCGACTTCTCATACAACAACATGCCTTTTGGGAACTTCACAATGGACAAGAATAATTTTTTTGGTCTGACTCATGGAAACAATTGCCACCCTTACATTCTTTGCAGATATTGGAACATATCCAAGCACAAATGAAACAAGGGGACACACTCAGAGTATCCAATCTTTGGAATGCAGAGCCAGTCCCCCCTCACTGGAGGAAATGGAAGGTTCTCCACTCTGACCTCAATCTTCCGGTTGAATTTAATTTGCAACCCTGGAAGGAATTAACAACCCAAAGGAAAATTCATATTCGGGAGGGATTTGATATCTTACGGTAGGGCCATTCCAATCTCTAAGGTTACCGCTCTCCACGCTCAATCTCTAGGCTAGGCACCAGGAAGCCTAAGGGGATCTGAGAGCAGGTGCAAATTTGGTGATCATGGAGGTTTTTTCAAATTCAAAAATGGGTGTGGAGGGAGTAATGTAGGTAGATGCAACATTAACATCACATGGAGGGAGTAATGTAGGTCGATGAAAAATTAACATCACATGTGGTCGAGGACGTTTCGTACTCCAACATTAACATCACGTTTCACCAATTTACAAAGTAGACAACGGATCACCATAATTATTATGGCATGCAAGACAAGACATAATATTATGGCATGCGGGGATGAATCTGCATGGACCTAGTACTTTTGCATGTATCCACCTGCACTAGCCAATAATTTTCTTAGTCCATGGTGGGTTATAAGAAGAAAAACCATACATATAGACGTATGGGAAAAAGGGTTTCAAGTTGCCCCTATTTCAACTAGCTTTTAGATTTAAATAGTTACACCATAGTCAAAGTTTGGAAGTTCCATTCAGGGAGGAACTCTATCCTTAGGGTTTTGGTGATTGTGATTGATTGTGTGAGGGGAAGAGATGGGTTTGTTTATCACTATGGTGATTGCATTGTTTTGTGCATTGTTTATGGGATTGAATGCCATTCTTCTATATGCTCGTCTAGATGAATTTACTGGTAATGGTGCTATTTGGATGCCCATTTAAAAACAAGAATGAAACCAATTTGAGAACAAAAAAGAAGAAAATGGTGATAGAATCAATACCAGGTGGACTGCTTTGCTTGTCGGTTCCTCTTGCTATGGCAACTACATGCATCATGTATCCTCTCTTTCACATTATGTTTATATTTATATTTATAACTTTCTTGAGGAATTCTTGATTTATCTATTTGGTTTATAGAATCTCTTTTCCCAAATGGAAAATGGAATTTGATCAGAATTTTATTAGAAATTGATGAAAAAGAGCTTCTTGCCTGAATCAATATAAAAAATTCAATTGAATCATATTCTAGTAAAAAAATTGATGAAAAATCTCATGCTTTAATTTTTTGTTTTAATGTTTCTAGGTGTAAAGGATATGACCTGATGACCTCTTCTATGAAAATCAACGGTGAAAATTGAATTTAATCGGAATTAAATAAAAAATTAAATTTTGTTTTTCTAAAAAATCTCTAATAGGTCTGGACCCCTTGGTAAAGCAGTGGAACCCACCATGTTTCAATTCCCACCATGTACATGTTCTCTCCTTGGGGGAGGCCATTGCTACATAAGTCTATCGGGTTTACAAGTAGGACATTAGGATCCTATTCAAGATTTCCATCTCTGCTCATTCCCTTGGTGTTTCTAGGCCGATGTTCATCAAGAGTCAAAGGAATCTTTGTCAAAAAATAAAAGATTGTTAAATTTGAAGTGTTTGTTTATGTGATTAGTACCTTGTCTCCCTAGTAAAAAACAAAAATAGAATTTAATGAGAATTTAATGAAATTTTCTATATAAATCTTGGGGATACGAGTTTGTTTCTATCATCAGTTGGGATCTGGTAGAGTGGTATATGTTGGAGTTACTTCACACACACCTAGGATTTCTTTTTCCTAAGTTTTTTCCTTGTTTATTAGTAATAATTAGTCATTATCCAGTCTCCTATATTTTAGGGGAGAATATTCCACTTGGAGAATATTCTCTTTCAGTTGACACTTCAGTTTTACTAGTTGAGTTGAGTTTAGATGATGCATTGGTTTGGTCACCATGCAACATTGGGATCATAACCAACTAATGTACACTTGCCTTGGGATCATCACCACACTGGCACATTACCCTTGATTTCCTGATTTAACTCCTCACTACTCTTTGTTCAATCAATTAACTGAAGACTAGTTGACTAGTTAACTCTACTAGGTGGCAGTTCACTCCCGTAACTGCCTGAGAGACTAGACTAGGTGGTAGTTCACTCCCGTAACTGCCTGAGAGACTAGACTAGGTGGCAGTTCACTCCCATAATTGCTGGTGTGTGTCCAGATCACTCTCGACCACCACCATGATGCATTTTTTCTCCTCCAGTGCGCACTCATTGATTTATACATAGTATACCATGTGTTAAGTATTCATTATTCATAACGGTTAATGATAATTCTTTCATTCTTTATCTCCTTCTTCTTTCTCAAATTCTCTCTGCAAATGTGTGTATTATTTTTTAGCTAGATCTATTATGTGCAGGTTCAACACATTTACATGGTATCAAAGCCGACGGAATGCTAAGAAAAAGCTACACCAATTTTTTTTGCAGGTACAAAAGATTGAAGACAACAGAAAGATGGATTTCCAAAAACAATTCATTCTTACACCTTACAACTATTTTGCATGGAAGGAGAAAATAACCATACATCTCTGAACCAGAGGGTTCTACAGGTTAACCTTGAATACAGATATAGTTCACCGACATCAGCCATAGAAAAATCCAAGTACTTAAATCGCATGGATGAGGCACTGGGAACAATTTGCAGTCTTATTTCTCTCGATCTCCTTTTTCACATATCTTCCTGTAAGACTCCAAATGAAGCCTGGACCACCTTGGAAGGTCTCTTTGGAAAACATGATGAGATGAGGGGACACATGCTAGAGGTGGAGCTACTCACATTGGATCCAAAAAGCTTTGAAAATATCCAAGATTTCTTTACAAAATTCAAGGATTTACTGTCGCAACTCAAATCTTGCGGGGTTGATAAATCGAAGGAGGAGAAAAAAAATGGGTCTCACCATTCTTTCCAAGATTGGTCCTGAATTCTCTATATTTGTATCCACATTCCATTTTGTTAGATTTGCCTTTGGAGCCACCTGGAAGATTCCTTCTCTTGAGGACTTTATCGAAGCACTGACACAAGAGAAAACCAAGCTCATCAACATGGGCACAATCAAAGGCCCAAAGGTGCATGCACTCACTATGCATGATATCGGACACAAATATCATAAATCTAAAGATAAAGATAAATGGAAAGCTCATGCACATCCGAAGAAGGAAGGGTACACAAAACCCTTCATCGATGCCTTCGGATCCAAAGGGGAAAAGGGAAGAAAAGGGGAGAAATGCATGTACTGTCACAAAGGATTCCATTTTGAATCCACATGCATGGAAAAAAAAATAGATCTAATGTCTCAAATACTTCAGAAAAACAACCATGGATATCGCATCCCCGAGGGTGCTAAGAAGAAGAAGCCAGAAGATCTGAATTCCAAGAAAGGCAATTATATCCATGCCTTGATTGCCATCAACTCCTCTCCCGATGCTTGGATCGTAGATTCAGGAGCATCACATCACAAGGCTACCTCAAAATAAGTATATTCTTCTTTGGATGCATGCAAAGGTCCTCCTATTCTGATGGGGAACAACTCTTCTGTCAAAGTCACCGACAAAGGAAGGATTGAACTCATCAACATAAGCTTCGAGAATGTGCTGAACGTTCCCAAATTTTCTGTCAACCTTCTCTCCGTCACTAGCAAATTTGGGTCATTTTGCGACGACTATTTCGACGCTCTTGCGACGTTATGTCGTGGAATTTGCGACGAATCTAGATTCTCTGAAACATCGTTTTATGTCACATGGAAATTGCGACGAAATTGAATAAAATTCGCAAGAGTGACGCCCCTAGGGAACTTATCACAATTGAGACAAAAAAGAAATATCGTCGCCAATACAAAAATTTAGGCAAAAATGTGAAACCAACATTTCGTCTCAATTATGACGACCCTTGCGACGACAACTTTCGTTGTTTACATACAAAACTGTCGCAGCAATTCAAGTTGTCATCTCAAGTGCGATGACAAATTTTCGTTGTTTACATAGCAAAACTGTCACAACTATTTAAGTTGTCATCTCAAGTGCGACGACAACTTTTCGTTGTTTACATAGAAAAACGGTTGCAACTATTTAAGTTGTCATCGCACTTGCGATGACAACTCCCATTGTTTATATAACAAAACCGTCACAACTATTTAAGTTGTCATCCCAAGTGCGACGACAACTTTTGTTGTTTATATAACAAAACTGTCACGACTATTTAAGTTGTCATCGCAAGTGCAACGACAACTTCCATTGTTTATATAACAGACAACCACAACTATTTAAGTTGTCGTCGCAAGTGCGACGAACAATATTTATTTAAAAAAAATTAAAAAATTAAAAATTAAAAAATTATTTGATTTAATATTACCATTTTAATATTAATATTAATATAGGATGCAAACGAAGAGCTTAATGATCTTATTAGAAGAGTTTATCAGATAATTAAGGTGCAATAGACCAAAGAAAAAGTGAATGAGATATTCCAAGAATATCAAAATAAGATGAAATTTATTTTTGATAGAAGAGTTAAAGAGAGATTTTACTCTTTTAATCCATGAGATTTGGTGCCACATCAATGTTACCAAGGAAGAAGATGGTAAAGTCAAGGATATTAATGGAATAGGGCATCAAGGAACAATTATGGGACAAGATATTATCAAATATTTAAGGAATCAAAGGAAATGAAGCTATCAAAGAATGACACTGAAAAGAACTAAATATGGACGGATGAATAATCATATTGTATGAGAGCATAAATATAAGTAACTCGATTACTTGGTTTCATCACATGCAAAAGATTTAGCCACAAAGCTTTTAGGATAGTTTTTCGAATGGGGGTACTTATTTTATGACCCAATGGGGGTTATATATGGGGTTGAATGTATATGTAATTGGATTGAATGCATATGTAATGGTGTTAAATGTATATTAAATAGGGGGCAATCTAATAGAGGGGCCACATGTGCAATGAGTGAGAATATGTATATATAGAGATCAATATAGTCAT
>SNQJ01S0042345.1:8092-38223 GCA_010110895.2 Picea sitchensis
GCAACTCAACTATATCCCATGCCTCATTCTTATCCAAGGCATCCATTTCTTCAACCATGGCCTTCTTCCATAGTTTACTATCCTCTGAATTCACTGCTTCCCTGACAGTTCTGGGATCATCATCAGTAATAGATAAAGAAAAAATAGAATGAAAATCAAGTGGACTATACCTTTCTGGTTGCCTTCTTTCCCTCACTGATCTCCTCAATACTAGGGTATGGGGTTCTTCTTATTCTGCTTCATCTTCTTCAGATGATTCAGATTTTGCATCATCCAACTCAAGCTCTATTTTCTCAAGTTAGTTTTGCGTTGGTAGGAATTCTTGTTTAGACACATCTTTTACCTCTATAAAAATAACATCCCGACTGTAAACAATCTTCTCAGTTTCTGGGTTCCAAAGCTTATAACCTTTCCCACCATCTTTATAGCCCATAAAGATACACTTCTCAGCTTTATTATCCAGCTTACTCCTATTTTCCTTTGGATCATGTACATAAGCATCACAACCAAGCACTCTGAAATGTTCAAGAGAGGGTGTCTTACCAGTCCATACCTCATGTGGAGTTTTATCATCCAATGCTGATGAGGGTGATCGATTGACCAAGTAACATGTTGTACCCACTGCCTCCGCCCATAATTCCTGTCCTAACTCGACACCACTAAGCATGCTCCTTTCTTTTTCCATCAGTGCCATGTTCATCCTTTCTACAACTCCATTCTGCTGAGGTGTGTATGGAGTAGTCTTCTGCCTTGCTATACCACACTTCTTACAAAATTATTCGAATTCATTTCCACAGAATTCTCCACCATTATCTATTCTCAATACCTTTATTTTCTTCTCTTTCTGATTTTCTACCAGATCCTTAAACTCTTTAAATTGATCAAATACCTCAGATTTATTTCTAAGGAAATAAATCCATGTGTTCCTTGAGAAATCATCTATGAATGAAACATAATACATATATTTACCTAATGATGGAACATGCACAGGTCCAAACACATCATTGTGTATCAACTCTAAGATCCTCTTTGCTCTTGTAGCACGATATGGGAATCTTACTCGATTCTGTTTACCATATATGCAATGTTCACAGAAATCAAAATCCAGAGTGCAATTAGACATACCTTCAACCATACCTTTACCATGTAGTGTTCGAAGGCCCTTTTCTCCAATATGTCCCAGTCTTTGATGCCACAGCATGGTCTTCTTTTTAGGGACAATATTGGTCTTGTCCTCTTTATTTATCTTCTCAGGGACAATAGAATTGTTACACCCATTAGTATAAGTGAATCTCAGGGATGATTTTAGGGGCTAAATTTTGCTCATGGGCTAATTTTCCATGGTTTTTCCAAAAATGAGATTCGTTATTTTAAAAATTATTCGCCCAAATTCTATAGGATAAAATTATTTTACCTTAAAAATTGCCAAAATTTTATAAAAACTATATAAAATACTTAGAAATTTGAATATTTAAAAAAAAATATCGCCAAACATTTATAGTTGACATATGAAGGATTAGTAATATTCGCCAAGGTTTCTACATTTTAAAANTGGGAATCTTACTCGATTCTGTTTACCATATATGCAATGTTCACAGAAATCAAAATCCAGAGTGCAATTAGACATACCTTCAACCATACCTTTACCATGTAGTGTTCGAAGGCCCTTTTCTCCAATATGTCCCAGTCTTTGATGCCACAGCATGGTCTTCTTTTTAGGGACAATATTGGTCTTGTCCTCTTTATTTATCTTCTCAGGGACAATAGAATTGTTACACCCATTAGTATAAGTGAATCTCAGGGATGATTTTAGGGGCTAAATTTTGCTCATGGGCTAATTTTCCATGGTTTTTCCAAAAATGAGATTCGTTATTTTAAAAATTATTCGCCCAAATTCTATAGGATAAAATTATTTTACCTTAAAAATTGCCAAAATTTTATAAAAACTATATAAAATACTTAGAAATTTGAATATTTAAAAAAAAATATCGCCAAACATTTATAGTTGACATATGAAGGATTAGTAATATTCGCCAAGGTTTCTACATTTTAAAATAAATTTCCATCCTTAAAATCATTCCTATAAGTGATTCCCAACAACTTGTACAGAGTTCCACGCTGAACTCCCCTCATCAACACCATTACCCCTCGTACCATCTTGCAAGTGCCCTTTCCCAATACAGTATCCACTCCTCCATCATCCAACTTGATTACAGATATTAGGATCCTTGCTAGTTTTGGAATGTGTAGAACCCTAGGGAGAGTTCTAATCCTTCCATATTTTAGCAACAACTTAACCCTTCCACGTCCCATGATTTTGTCTATTGAGTCATCTCCTAGGAATACATCACCACCATCTTATTTTTCATATTCATAGAACCACTCCCTGTGAGGAGTCATATGGTATGACGCACCTGAGTCGATCAACCATACATCATGGTCTGCACGTGTACCTGTAGATGCCAGAATGACATCACCTCCTTCTTCAGTGGAGGTTTTCGCCTCTGTGGAAGAGGTACTATCAGATCCCTTTGGTTTATCAACCTTCTTAGACTTGAAATCTTTCTTATAAGGCCTTGTTTTACCACACTTCCAACATTTCCTCAAATATTTTCCTAGAGACTTAGATCTACCTGTAGATTTAGATCTGCCCCCCCGAAGACTTACCAAGATTCCCATCTTGAGTATGACCTCTTACAAATAAAGCATTTGTGCTATGACCATCCATGATTTTCCACCTCATCTCTTCAAATAACAAGGATGCAACTACATCCTCATATTTAAATGTAGATTAAGTGGTACTACCAATTGCTACAACCAGATTATCCCAAGAGTCTGAAAAATAACATAACAAAGTAATACACTTATCTTCTTCTGCAATCGTAATATTATTAGAGACAAGTTGACTTACCAGAGTATTAAAGGCATTTAGATGTTCTGTCACAGAATCTCCATCTTCCATCCTAAGATGATACAACTTCTTTCGAAGAAACAACTTATTTACCAGGGACTTTGATTGATACAAATTCCCTAACTTATCCCATAGTTCCTTGGTTGTAGATTCTCCCAAGACATTTAACAACACCGAATCTGCCAGGAAGAGTCAAATAATACTCCTTGCTCTTCTATCCAACTTCTCCCAATATTCCTTCGACATACTAGTAGGTGGTGTACTAGTAGTTTGTGTACTAGTAGGTTGTGTACTAGTCGACTGTGTGGCAATAGGCTGCATACCAGTAGGCTATGTACCAGGATCCACAACGGTCCATTATTCTTTGTCTACAAGAAGGTCCTCCATCTTGATCTTCCATAGCTCAAATTTTTTATTGTTTAACTTCTCTATCTCGATTCTCGAAGAGCTTTCCATTCCTCTTTCTATACTCGAATAACCATTGCAAAATCTCCCACTAAACACAGGTTTATCACAGACCCAAGATAAAATTGATCTATTAAGACTGAGCCAAACCCTCAGCAACAAAGGCATCCCTCTGAATCCAAAAATGAGCTTTGATACCACATGTAAGTTTTAAACCTGTGAAGTAAAGCAATGCATATAGATTCTTAAGAAAAACAAAAATTAATCAATGGCTCATACACATACTACACAAAGATTTATACCGGAAACCCTTAACCGGGAGAAAACCTTTCAACTCTTCATTGTATTAATTTCACCATTTACCATACAATATATACAATATTTTTAGGTATTCTGTAGCTACCAAAACCCTAATCCAGGATTAATTTAGAAAACCGCTAAAAATAGCAAAATCCGCTAAAAATAGCAAAAACCGCCCAAGGACACAAATCCGCAAAAAACCGCACATGACACAAAGAGCGAAGGAAGTTGGGATCATCAAACGTAGTTTTCAAATCTGACGCGCCCACACACACACATGCAAAGAATATGACACATACCCAACAAACATGAGGATTTCAATTCAAGGTGGGCGTTTATTTATTTTTCCTTTATATGGTTTTTCAAGCATGCTAGTTTTAACTATATATGTAGTTATTTGGAAATGTATTTCAACACTAATAAGGTTTACTAGACTTGAAATCCATGCTCTTGTCCATCACTTTTAAGTACATCAAGATTACGTTTAAGAAAATAGTGCAACTATTCTATCTCTTTTATGCATTACAGATTAAACATTTATGTCATTATTATTAACATTGTTGCTAAACTCATGGTCATTTTCCCTCTCTCTATGCATCAAATAAAATAATATTAAAGTGAATAATCACTACAATGCAATTAATATTGTTAGCATATTTCATCGAACATGTTTTGGTATGAGAAAGAATAATCAAATCAAAATTGAAAGAATTCTGTATATTATCTTATGTTTTCAAGCTTAGAAATACTTTTGGACATAATGGAGAAGAATGTAGTGAAGATTAATCCAATCTCTTAATATGAGTAGGTAAGAGATCCATCCAATTATAAGCCTTGGACAAGATAAGGCAGGTATGACCTGCTCATAATAGACCCTTTTATAGAATTATGTATATGAGGAATAATAAAATAGACCTAAATTCCTCTCCTACCATGAATTACAATTTAGTATCATATTTTGAAAAGACTAGTTAAAGAAGTTGAAGTTCAAAAGGAAGTGACTAGAAAGGATTATGTAGTCTGCAAAATATGGCTTATGAATAAATCAAAGAGTTGAAATAAATCAATGCAGCATCTCAAAGGATTCACCATTACACAAAGTGCATGCCAAAGAATTCAAGTCAAAACAAATACAAGAAGTTTAGGAACTACACACAACCTTCATTTGTCTACAAAATAAAGAAAACTGTATATGTCTATTCTTCCAATCACTAAAATTATATAGGAGACTAAGAAAGTTAAATGACTCACAATTGTATTTTGAGTCATTCCCAATGACATGATCCTAATCTTTATCAACCAAAATGCACCTAGATAGAGTTATATTGTCATCATTCTAGAAGCTTGGTGTTATGTCTAGTTCCAAAAATATAAAGGATAAAACTTCAACCAATTTTCAAGAACCATTGTTTGCAAAAGAAATCAAGACCTTCAAAAGTAGGGAAATTATTCTTTTTGCTAAAGATATTGATAGGAGTTAAAAACATAAAATCAAAATAGCAACACAGTTAAGTCTTCCATATACGATGCATAGGAACTAATTAAATATGTTGCATACAAAAATATTCAAAGTTGTGCCATAAAAGAATATATTCAAGCAAAAAGTATCCAAACCTATACCAAGCCAACCAAATCTCATGAGAAACAAAAAATGATGAATTTTATAAGAGTCCCCCGAAGAGGGTTGGCTAGATACAAATGATAAATTGTAGCTACTACACCTAAATTTTCCAAAATTCCTAATTGGTGAACAATGTTTTCAATGAGCATGTGAACAAGATTTTATTTCATTTTTTGTATGATATCCTTATATACCCTAAATCAAAAGAAGGTGAGGAGCATTATTGTCTATATCTTTATAAGGAGCATTATTGTCTACGTGTTGAAGTTGAAGATTAATTACAATCCCAGCAAGGAAAAGAGTTAGAAAAACCTTCACATACTTGTCATGATGAACAACAACACCCTATTCTTGGTCATGATAAGGCTCTACTTGAGCCAGACCTATAAAATCCAAGGAAAAAAATATTATGAAACAAATAGAAACACAACTAAAATTGTTTAAGTTTCCTTCAAGCTTGCATTAAAATCTATATTTATATCTATTTTTACTTTTGTGTAAACTAAATGTGTCATACATTATAAGGCTAAAATATTCATTTATAATCAATTGAAGAGATGAGCCATGACCAACCAACACTACTTATACCTACAATCAAAGCCACAAATATTGATTACCATCTTATTTGATATGTATATGACAAAAAAAAAAAGAAATATAAGAACTCAATGAAAACCTAATTACATAAATTATGCAAGGTTTGAGATCATTAATTGGCCAATGAAGTGGTAGTTCTATTACTACCATGAGCTTGTCTTGGCTTTGCAAATGATTTATTATCTACTGACAAAGCCAACCATGATAAGGTGGAAGATCATAAGGCCCATCCCCCCTCACATCGCCCCCAATTTAACTAGTAAGCAATGCACACACACATCATAGTGGAAAAGAGACAATAAAAATAAACAAACATAATATATAACAATGTTAAAACTAACATAAAAAACATAAGTACAAAGAATCTGTCAAAGTGTGTCAATATTATAGAATGTTTGTCTACTACATTATTTCCTTCTAGGGTTGTTTTTTTTTAGTTTCATAAGGTCCACAATTCCGATGTTGGCATATTTTTCTACATGCTCTTATTCTCTCTATTTAGTGGTTGTTGAGAACACAAAATGCACTTGTGCATGCAAGTGAGTAGGACCCACATCTACAATTAAAGAAAACCATTTATAAGTCACCTCATTCATATTATATTGAACATAAAAAATACAATTTCTAAGTCACCTCATTCATAGTACCCAGTGCAATAGACATGGTGGTAGCGTCAAACTTTGGTTAATCACCAACAACAATGTAAAAAATGGGTGCTTCATTCATAATAGCATCTTCATGTGCTTGCAATAACGTTTATATTTATTTTATAATCCATAAACCTTAAACCCATTTATAATCAACCATTCAAAATATACTTGACTTATTTACCTCTTCGCTGACAATAGAAGTATTATGTGCCTTGCCTTTCTTCATTTCAATCAATTCTTTATATCCTCCAGTCAAGGCAACTTTTAGATCCTCGTCAATGGACATAATGTCATAGTCGGTTGACTACATAACATAACATAATTCAATTAAGTAATGAATGTTTTTAAATTATAGTTTAACAAATCAATAATGTAAGATTTTAAATTTTAGTACTTACCTATCTCCCTTTTATTTTAACAAATCAATAATGTAAGATTTTAAATTTTAGTACTTACCTATCTCCCTTTTATTTTAACATAGCCTCATAGGAAAGGTTTGTGGTGCCCAACCTTGTTCAATCCATCTTTTGCATCCTTCAAAGTGTCTTGGATCCTATGAAAAGTTTGAAGTGCATGTCAATGTGATTTAGTCACTTATGTGAAATGCATAGTTCAATAGTACAAATTGGCTAATTTGTTACTAAAAACACAACTAAAATTTGGATATAAACTATTATTTTTGAGTCAACGACTAATGGTAACATTTTTTCAATCTCTTTTCCCCTAACTAAATTTTAGAGGTATCTTGCTTAGACATTAATTGTTTGACTTAATTAATCATCTTGTAATATATTTACTCATTTGTTTGGTCATTAATTGTCACCATTTTGAAGTACATTTACTCATTTATTTGGTCTTAGTTCACACCATTTTGTAGGGCATTTACTTGTTTATTTGGTCATTAATTGCTACCATTTGTAGTCATTAATTGTCACAATTTTGTAGTACATTTACTCGTTTATTTGGTCATTAATTGTCACCATTTTGTAGTACATTTACTAGTTTAATTAGTAATTAACTGTTGTCATCTTCTAGCATATTTATTAGTTTATTTAGTCATTATTTTGTTTCTTCTTTACTCATATATTTAGTTGTGTTATAAAGCACTATGGAAGTAGTATAATCCTAGTCCCTTATAACGTGACTAAAATAATAGTAGTATTTTTGGTTTAGTAGTTTCATATGCACTATATTTATTACTAATTTAGTAGTTTTATATTCATTTTATTTTCTTTCATCATTATTATTCAATATAAATTAATATGACGTGAATAATTTAAAAAAAATGTGATACCATGTCGATGCTTATCTAATATCAATGAAGCAAATTATATATAAAATTGTATACTTAAACAATAAATAAAAATTTCATATATGCAATTGAATCAACAAAAAAAAATTAAATTTATATAAATGTATAAACTTGTAGCATTAATTAACAATATTATAAAAAAGATCAAGTGCAAACATATATATTTGAACCACATAAATATTATATATATAAAATATGAAAAGTCAAATACTAGATCACAATACATTTGAGTTTTCAACTGAATATCCACTAATACATGATGATCGTTGATCATCTAGTCCATGACAAAAAATGCCTCCATACTCTCAAAAACATCAAGCTTTGGGACAAGTACACAAAAATCATCTACATCAATGAATTTTCCAAATTATATTTCAATGGCTACTCATGAGTTAAACTTCCTTCCTTCAAACCTCTCCACGATGGTAACCATAGGTCAGGGAATTTCAATAAACCTTGGATTCTTCTTCTCCATCATTGTAGTCATAGCCTTGTAGGAAAGTTTGTGGACTATAGACCTACAAAACAATATGGTATCTATGGCTTCTTCCAAAGTGAGACTTCTTGAAAGATACCCTCTTGGAGGATCAAACTTGATAGCATGTTCTACAAAAGATAGAAATTAATAAATTGTTAGAACATTATGGATTATATGTTATTTTTAACCCAAAAAATAGTGATAAAACTAACTATTAGGTGCCTAATAAATAAACTATGATCATGTCATTCGATAAGAAAGATCAACTTGTCTCACGTCAAGATCTATCTTAGATGGAATTTTAGATGTTTGTCTCCAAATACTTGAGAAACTACAAGTTTCCCATTTACCTTGGGTACATCTCCTGCAAACAGAATCATTTATCATAAAATGCAATTATGAAAAAATGACATGATTTTATAATATAATGGATAAACTCAATAATGCATAACAATCGAAAAAATTATGTCAAGACGAAACAAGAAAAGTATAATTTATGCGTCCTTTCAAATTACAAATGAAGAATCATCCAACACTGCTACCATACAATGGGCATTGGTTACACCCAACTTACTATGTTTCAAATATTTCAGGAAACATACTTTTAAATAAAAAATGGTGGAGTCTAATTCTGGTCCATCTTAGACAGATATGTTAGTCTCAAACAAACTGACTTTCAATAGAGAAAATCTTAGAAAACACAGACTCCAAAGTACTCAATGGACACATCAATAAAGAATATGAATAACAATAACAATCCACTTGATGATGCACAACATTGGGATCTACATCAATGGATTTTCTTAATACTTCTTTGGACACCGAGTGAAACTCCCTTATTTCTCCTTTAAATGGCTACATGCATCTATTTTATCAACATATGGAAGGGGGATGTTACTTGTGACCTTAATGATATTTACATTTTCATCTTCAAGACTTAGTGCCACTCTTTGGATCATAGAAAGTGAGTGAATCCGTCCAATGCTGAAACTAACACCATCATATGGATCTAATACTTTCACTTTCTCACCTTCCAAGAGTACTTCATGTCCTGCTGGAATTAATGGGCACTATAAAAAAAAGTATACATAAATATTAGAAAACAATTATTACAATTATATTCTAAAAACATACATAGTCATCGAAATAACAAAATTGAATACGCTCACCACGAAGTCAATATTTGAAATACCAACAGAGCTTGGAACTTATTGGAAATATTCAGGAACATCAATGTTGTCATATTTTAGATTTTTTGTGATAACATATTTTCCTTTAATATTCTGCATGTGATTTCATCATGCAAAAATCAAATATTACTCTTCATATCCGACCAAAAGAAAATCAAAGTTTATAGTTGTAATGTAGTTTCTCTTTTTCTATGAAAGTTTAATATAAAGTTGGAGTATTGGTCAAGAATCAAATTTTATAGTATGCAACATAGCATCCTTAAGAATTGTACTAAACAAATCCATTCAAGTACCAAAATCTCATTAAGTTCTTTAAGGAGGAATGTAATAGCAATAAGATTAATCTAGATACCTGGTATTTACAACAACAACAAAACCCATGACCAGATATGAAAATGATGCATTTCAGATATGAAAATGATGCATTTCCAACAAATTTTGAGAAGCCTCGGTCCAATTAGCCTTGGTGTAGACCTAATGAATTCAAGGAGTTCAAATCAACAAATATGGGTGTTTTATTGGGTTTGTTTCTGGTACTTACTTTTCCTATGCCATAAATATCATTACTTCACAAGTAGATAAGACAAATTTATTGGAGGAGTCTACTTGTAGCATGAGGAATGCCAAAAATATCCCTATTTGTAGACATGATCCTCAACCAAAATATCTTATCATGCAATGTTACTATGTGCTTCCACTTCAACAAGGATGTTGACATGGTTTAGGTATGATTGTGGATCCTATGTTGGGGAAGATAAACACTAAATTTTGGTCAACATGTAGACAAGAGGAGGGTTCTCCACATGGATATTTATATCAAGTCCCAAGGAATCATCTTGAAACCAATTTATGAAAACTTACATTTCCTAGAAAAGATAGACACACCAGTCATACGCCAATTAGAAATGGATCTATGATTGTTTTTTTTAACATTGGAGGTCAGGTGTTCCATCCATTTTTTGGTGACCCTATGATTTTAAGTTTTATGTATGAGTTGCCATCCATTTTTTGGTGGCCCTGTGGCTTTAAATTTACCCTACAAAATAAATTGCAGAATCTTAAAAATAGACATTCTTTAAAATATTCTAAAATACCAATGTTGTTATAAGAACCATACCTTTGCATGTTTTGGTGCTTGTAATATTATATCACGAGGGGATGAAACTTCTTATCCCTTTTCTAAGTCTTTCACCATTATTGCACCATCTATATTTATAGTTTCTTCCTATTATTGGCAGGCATTTCCATTAAAAAAAAAAAAGACTTCGTGAGTGAAGGGAAATGGAAGCAAAAAATCAACAAATTACAAATTCAAGTGAAGAAATGGTTGCAAGGGAACGAAAATTAGCTTACCTCGTCTAAATAAATAAATCCCCCTGCCTTATTCCATGCAACAACAAGAGGTTTAATGGAGGAGGCTAGGGACAACATTGTCCCTGCCAACCCATTTATACATTTCATTGCATGATTATAATCATCACTCAGGTTTTCAATATTTGATGTGACTCATATTTGTCTTCTCTGGACTTCAACAAATGGCAAGGGACTTCCTGTTGTATTTTTTGACATCTTATTATATTTAGAATTTTTGGTTTCCATATATTGAGCCATTTCTTTCACACCCAGTTCTCTACTATTTTCTTCAACCTAAAAATCATTGTCAACACACAATTATTTGGATAGACAAATCAAAATGCATAACACAATGTACAATATTCAACAAAAAATCCATGTACTTACAAACATGTGTTTTTTTTCTCGCAACCTTCCTCGACCATAAATATATCAAACCTTCGCAAGATCTCTTGATTTATTCCCTCTTGTATTCTTTGCCAAATAATCTTCAGAACACATAGTTTCCTGCAAATATTCCCATTGTTGGGAGTCAAAATGCTCTCCCTATATTTTCCATCTAAGATTATTTTTTTTTCATTTTTGTATGAAATTATTCATCAAAATTCTCATTCTTTGCTTGTAATATTTAGTGTATATCCTTCCACCAATGGTCTCAAAATCATTTTTCATTTGTTTTATCACTCGATCAACATTTCTTGTATAATGATTAGAAAATTTGATTTGGTAACATCTAAATGAGACCTAATTTTCATGCCCTACTCTGAGGTCCACTTTGAAGCATTTTGTCCAATAGGCTAGCCATATTTTACCTCCACCAAGCAAGCCTTCTTCCCTTCAGATTTTATTTCTTTGGCTTCCCTTTCTATATACTTATACACAACTTGACTAATTCTTTGTCTTTTGACGAAAACTGATACATCTTCAAAACTAGAATCGGGTGACGAAAATCCACTAAGATTTGTAGATACACCAGACATAGCTTCTAGAACCTTGCTTGTAAGTGATGTATTTCATGTATGTTCTATGGAAGAAGGGTGAATTGGTTGGTCCTTGGCCACAACCGGTGCGGAACAAGGTAGATCACTAGTCTCCTCAAATGTGCCTTTAAATATTTTCTTTAATTTTAAATAAAGTTCTCACAAATTTGATGGTCCATATACCAATATATCAAGAATCTCTTGGACATGATCATGTAATAAATTAGGGTTTTGATCATTAGTATTTTCAGCTTCATCTCCATGTATTGATCTACCAATTCATTGGATTCTACGAGTTGAAGTAATATGTCTTTCCTTGCCCTTTCTTTCTACTCATGTTTTGTACAATCCAATTTTCCCCTATAAAACATAAAAATTATCAAATTAGTATTGAAAGCATATATCGCCTACATTATTAAATATTATATACAAATTTCATGAAATATGCATAGAAGTGAAAAGGTAAGAGTAACTACTTACTTATTTTCCAAACTGCTATAACCCTATGTTTCATAGGATCACCTAGTGATTATTATCCCTTCTTCTAGTTACATTATGTTGTAAATAATATTTTATTTTGCAAATGATTTACAAAAGAAAAAGAAAAAGAAAGAAAAGAAAAAGAAATGAAAAATAAAAAATACAAAAAATCAAAAGAGGTTATAAAAATAGAAAAGAGAAAATAAAACGCCATGGAATAAGATTGGCTTGCTTCATATTGTCTAACCATGATCAAGCCCTTTGAATTTATGCAGATAGGTTAGTGAATAAATTGGGCTAAACAGTTTAATCTTAGCCTGAGTAGATAGGATAGTGAATAAGTTTGGCTAAACAGTTTAAGCTTAGCCAAATGTCTTAGGTTAGAGAAATTGTTAACCCGACAGTTTAATCTAGGATAATGTACTAGGTATTTAGATTAGGAGATAGTTTGGTATGTTTTGTTTCAATACAATCTTGTTAGAAGTTGATTACATGTCTTTGATTTGGGTTAAAATGATGTATTTTTTACCCCTTGGTGACAAAATGAAGAAAGGGGAGCTACAATAACCCACATAATGTTTTTATCCTAAGTTTTGTGGTGATATAACAGTTCTGGTGCCTTGTGGTAAAGAGTGCACTAATCTCAATGGTTCATCAGAGTACGCTCAGATCTACGGTCAGCAGCAAATATCGGACGCCCCCGACCCTTCTGCCTTTAACGGTTGGGGGGGGGGGTCTAAGTTGGTGGTTTTCCAAGCATGGGCCCCTCATAACGTGGCATATTCATGTTAACTCAGACCCCCCTCACTCTTTACCACTTACCGTCTACCCCCTCCTCCGAGTAAACCGCCAAACCACTCTTCCATGCCACTTCCACACTCTGATGTCACACTCAACTCACCTATCGCCCGTCACATCCCATGCACCTGTTGGTCATTCATTCCCCTCCATGTCACATCAATCCACTTGTTGGCCAATCAATGGAATCGACCATGACCATTACCCATCCGAATCACCATTCGCTCCATAATGGATACCCATCTCAACCATTAAACTTCATTTTCCCACCATTCCACATTGTTCACTGATCCAAACACAGGAGATGACACAGTTTCCCATTTTCTAGCTAACTGCCACCAAGCTCACGGTCAACAAGCTCCATTACACCTGGTAATCATAGACCATCATTTTCTGTTGCAGGTATCCATTCAATCATGGTGCCCAAATCCAAATCTGCAAAGATAGAAGAAAATCCTCTCATCCCTTCTCCTGTCGACTTGGATCGCATACACTTGGCTGATAAAGATTATTTAATTGCAAATATGAAGTGTGAATTTGACTTCTTCGATTTACACTTCTGGATCAAAGATACTTTTTTGGACCAGAGCGATGAGATCGGACTCTGGGAGTTCAATCTCCCGCTGTACCTTTTTCCCCAGACATACCATTTCCTTGAGTTTTCCCTAAAATGTCAAGCGCACTACCTTCCCGGCCAAAGGGCCATTGTCTTTTCATCCAGTGAAACTCTTTTCATGATCACCCCTAAAACGATAAACCAAATGTTGCACATACCCATAGCCGACTCTCTCTACCCCTTATCCATTGAAATCCTGACCGAGTTGTACCAAAAATTATCCTTCCCACATAGAGCTCAAATCTTTGAACTTTTCCTCCCTGAAATCACACAGCTACCCAAAAAGAATCCCCCATACAATTATTCCATCTTCTCAGTTAAAGGAAACCATATCATTTCCTCTATGTGTTTCCTACTAGGATACTATTCTGACGAGTGGGTAGATGAACCCATCCTGGGTTTCCTATCCATTTTCTCCACTGAGTAAAAGGCTACTACACAGTTTGACTACAGTCAGTTTCTAGCTGACAAGATCCATGAGCAACTCTTCAAGTTTTCTACAGAAGGTATGTTCATGTATTCTTCAATAGTGACATACTTGTTCCTTTTCTTTCAAGCAAACAAGTTCTCCTTCTCCCTCCAGAAGTTGGATCTAGATGGTAATCCTCAGCCTGTGAACTCTTTGAAATCAGTGGTGATGAAGAAATCATCTAATTTTAATTTCAAGAAGTTCATTGACCAGTTATAACACCCTGTGGTATGCATGCTCAGCAACAGGAAAGAGCCAAGAGTAAATGAGGAAGTCCAAAGGATTCTGCAGTTGTTGGACCTAGCCAAACTAAGAGACTGGCGCCTTTACCATAATCACACAGAAATTAGGGTCTATGGGTGTGAGTTACCTCCTTACAAGTGTCCCAAGTATTTTCTTGTCAGGATATTCACTTTGGAATATATCATACAGATGATAAATTGAGATGATATTCACTTTGTAGATTTCAAGAAGAAACAACAACGTAGGATCAAAGGTCAGATAGTTTCTTTCATTTGCAACAACAAAGCTGCAGGGAGGAAGCCAATAAACTGTTAAAGGAAATGAAATTCAACCTCATATTCCCATGGCACTATGACCCCTATGGAATTATTGCAGAAACCATGCTAAAGAACACAATTTCCCCCTATGCTCATGTGCCTAAACTTGAGACTAAAGGATTCATGAACCAAATAGAGTGGGAGGAAAACACTCTGCTAGACACTGAACAAAAAATTTATCCTACCAACACTCCACATGTAACGAAAGAGAAGAGAACCAGGAAATCAGTATCTCCCTCGGTCACATAAGTCTCAGTAGAAGACTTCCAAGTCTATAACAAGAGGCCCAAGACCAGCCATATGCCTGACAAGTCTGGAGAAGAAGAAAATCAGTCCATCGCAATTATGGAGGGACCACACTCATCACTTTTCTTAGGCAGCTAGAAAATAATGTCCACTTCCTCATCCAGGAAACAAATAGATACCACATTATCAACTAAATCCTCATAGGAGCCTATAGGACTCAACATATTTGAGAAGTATAACTTGATAAAAAATAAGAATGAATTGTTGACCAATAGAACCTATGCACAATTCTGGAAGTAGACAATGACAACGCAGCATAGGTTACTTTCTGCCTTTTACATAGAAAAGGGAAGGGTGCACATGGAATTCTTGCAGGCACATGTGCCTCATCCCAAGGCAATTTCTGATTACAAGAGGTCAACGTTTGAATTTGATATAACATAGGTGCATCCAGTTGATCAAATGGACATGCACAAACAAACTGGTGAGATGATTTTCTCCACCCTGGCAAACACTTCAATCACTGCTACAAAATTGCAGGTCTCCTTAAACAATGCCCAGTCTCAGCTCAACATGGAAAAGATATCCTCCCTGGCTAAGGATAACAAGATCAAGTCCCTAGAAGAACTCGTATTAAAAATTGGATATGATCCATCCAATGTCAAAGCAGCAGAAGAACTCCTCAAGAAGAAGAATTTTGATATAGCATCCTTAATGAAACCACTGAAAATACCAGCCACTGAAGATCCATAGGCAAAGGAAATGGCTGAGATTGAAGGCCACAAGGAGGAAATGATGAGACTAATCATGGAGCATAATGCACAGATCAAGGAGATGGAGGCCGAGCTGGAGACGTTAGTCAAATAGAAGGAGCACAACGTGCCAATGGATGTCATCCCACTGAATGTAGTTCCTTTGACAGGAATTAGCATAGCCACAACAACAACAACAACAACCACTACAACAAAAATTCCATCAGCTATCCCAGTAACAACCCTAGATGCTTCTGAGAAATTGGCAAAGTCAATGGAAGACATAAATCTGCAAGGAGAAGAAATCAAAAGACTGTAGGAAGAGATTAATAACCTCCAGAAGCTGAAATCCAGATTTCAATATAGCTACAACACATATATGCACAAATCATAGAGGCTCAAGCAAGAACTACAGAAGTTGCGGAAGGTGACTGCCATGTCTAAGACATTGTCAGAAGCCAAAGAAAACATCTGGACAAACATCAACAAGTCCATGATAGAGATATGGCCCCTTATACAAATTGTGTTTGAACAACATGAACTGGTGCAAAGAGCCAAACAAGCCATTGACAAGATAAGGGGAGAATTGGGAGAAAATCCTACAGAGGCCACACAAATCATCAAGTTCTTGAATTCCAAGTCCAAAGAAGAGTTGGAAGCATTGGAAATTGAGGATAGGACAGAAACAATCCTTGAGTTCAAGAAGGTTTTGACCAAGAAAGGATTTATGCTAAAACTTGAGGAGAAACCTCAGAGAATGGATATTGGAGTATAGAGGTTTTTTAGCAAGGTCTACTCGCTGCACAAGAAAGGTATTCCAAGTTTACTAGTGATCAATGATAAACTGATTACTCTGTTAGACTACAAACGAAAGATCCTAGCAGTGTCAAAAGATGGTTCTAAATTCGCAGGCATACAAGGAAGCATCACTGGAAAGGCATTCTTAGAAACTCTACAGTTGGACCTGAGGATCCAACATGAGATAAAATACATATTCATCACCAAGCCTACCTTTTCCAAGTACACAGGGATGGATGAAACATACTAAAGTCTACTCAAAGTTTCCATCCCTAGTCAAAAGAGATGGGAAGACTTATGTGCCTTACTTGAGTAAAGGTGATAGGGACATCCGAGTCAGCATGAGGAAGACAATCAAAGTCAAGTGGATGAATCACCAACTACTTTCCCAGAAATTAACATTTAGGATTCGAATACATCATCAACAGTCCTATTATTTTGTAATTTGTATCTATTCAGTTAGATTTCTATTCCACCATATCCTAGTCGTTAATGACAGGATCAACTGTAATTATTGTATAAATACTTCTTACTTTGAAGTATTGAGGGTTGATTTTTGCACCCAAGAAGCTATCTTTGTAATATTTTTGAGAAGATCGACCAACAATAAAAAAGATTGATTCACAGGATTCTTGCATTTGGATGTTGGTGATGTTCATCTTGCTCTGTTAATGTTTATATTTACTCTGTAATCATTTTTGTTTTCTTTTATAATCGTTTAAAGGAAGTTAATGAACATAATTTGTCTCTTGCACTTTGTTTATGGTCTTTAGTGATCTACACGTTATTCATCTGATATTAATCAAAGAAATTATTATCTGCTTCTTTGCTTGATTGATTATCTCACATGTTCTCTCTTTCCATCACTCTTAAATCTAATAGATCCAACATTCTCACTATCTCGCCCTATGAAGAAACTTTATAAAAGTTGTAATCCGTTCTTAATCTTTAACACAAACCCCATAGCCCAATGGATGTTTAATGAAATACTTTCAACCAATCCTTATAAACAAAAAAAACAAACCCATATTACTTTAACTAGCCTAATATATAAAACTCAAACAAATCTAAATCCTATAGGGAGATCCCTCTCTGAAACTTGCAGGGCAAGAGCCCAGTTTCAAAAGTGGTTTTGGTAAGTTACCTCTGTCAAATTTCTTCTGCCCCTGACAACCTCTGGTAATTTACAGAGTGCTAACATAGTGGCGACCATACTGGGGAACTGAACAAACTTTCCATCCTTACGATTTTTTTTCCCTAGATAAAAAAAAACTTTATTCTGAGCAATTAAAGATCTAACTTTCAAGAGATAAATGTTCAGAGGTTGTTGAAGTTTGTATATATTAATTTATATTTCTTAAAAGTTTAAAGTTATGGATCCTAAAAGAATTCACACTAGATATCATCCTGATCCAAAACCTGTAACAACTATAGATAATCTAGAAAAGTTACTCAGAAAAAGAAACACTGTAGAAGGTCAAGGGAGTAACAATCCTTTTCATAGGGCCATTTATCTTCCAGAGAAACTTATCACCATCCAGGACCTTGAGTTTGACCTACCTTTTGAGTAGAGCCTGTTCAGAACCAAATCTGGTATCTTTGTGAATGAAATAGTTCTAGATCAAACCATCCTCCAACCTATAACCTTTGAAAGACTTTCTCCTGGAGAAAATTTTGATCAACGATTTCTTCAAGAGTTTAAGAATTTAGAAGATTTAGTATCGAATATTTATCAAGATTTGTATATATCCCACTTTCAACAGTCAGTTGAAATTTCTTCCATCACTATTGTTGCTACTTCTGTCAAGCCTCAAGTAACTCGATCCATACCTCCCAACCCTGCCTCTTCTACATATTCTGTCACTTCTCCTCCGATCATACAAGTTGTCATTCATCCTCCTCCACCAATCATGGAAGCAAGGTATTCTCCCTTGGATTTAGCTTCTCCCTTACATGCCATATCCTAGGACTATCAAACTAGGTGTTAAGAACCAAACATCAATATAGCATGGAAAAACCTCAGGAAAAGTACTCAATGCCTTGAAAAAAAGATAATTTCAGATAATAAGCCTCTTCGAGGGGGCAACCTCCTTTTACCCCACTTAAATGTTCAAGTACAAGATGATTCAAAATGAAAATGTAATTTAAATGTTCAAGTACAAGATGATTCAAATGAAAATGTTCCTTGGTATATATAGGTAATTGTAGGTATAATTTCGCTACAAATCCAATGACCTAAAGACGCATATAAATAAAATAACATTACTACTATAATATGCCCCACTATGGGTAATGAGACAACATTAGGGCTTAACATGCCCTCCCCTGAGACAAGTGTTGTTCACAACACATGAGTAACTGATAAGCCAGAGTAAAAGACTTCCATCTTCTGGTGGAATCTTCAAATGATAGTTTCCATTTAATGAGATAATCTAAAATCTATTCCTCAACTCAGGAATTCTTGTGTCAGTGATGGATTCCAGTTCCAATATAATTTTTCCTTCCCTCATCAAGTTCTACTGAGTAGTTTGAACTGGGATCTTGTCAACTAACCTTTCTTTAAGCATGAAACATGGAACTGAAATTTCGGAAGATGCAGTACTCCAATTTGTATGCCATAGTACAATGTTTTGCAACATCTTATAAGGTCCATAGTACCTTGGTGATAATTTATTATCCCTTCTTGGCTTGTTTGAGGGACACATCTATTTGTATATTGTAGTCTCTCAAACAATCTTAACTCTACTTCAAAACTTCTTTCAATTTCACTGCATGTTGGATTTTGTTTGTTGTTTCATGATTATGTGCCATGGTCGCTTGTCCTTAAGATTTGGAGAATTTGTTGTTGATTCTCAGGATCTTCCACTTCTTGAACCTAGATTTTTTCTTTTAGAGAAGTTGTGTTAGATATGAGGGTGGTATCCATAAAGTGCCATAAATGGTGTCATTTTGTTGCAAGCAGAAAGGAAGTGTTATACCACCATTCCTGCCAAGGGTAACCATTTGAACCATTGTGTTTGTTTATTATATGGCCAGCAATGAAGGTATCCCTTCCGTACATTTGTTCAATTATCAGCTTTGTCCATCGTGATCTGAGGGATGATAGGATGAGCTATGATCAATTGAGTACCCAAACAAGAAAATAATAGTGTCCAAAAATGTCCAGTGAAAAAAATGTCCAATGAAGATGGAATCTCTATCACTTACAATAATAATCTTTGGGCTGCCATGAAGCTTTTGAAATGTCTCCATGAATGTATGCAGGGTAACTGCATTTTAGCTTGAAGGGGATGAGGAGAATGCACAAAGTGCATACTTTGGTCATCGTATCAACAATCACCACCATGATGACACTCTTTCCTTCTAGACATTTGGTGTAACCTCCTCAGTGATGAAATCCATGGAAACTTCCTCCAACGTCAATTTGGATGGAGCATGGGTTGTAAAAGACCTAGGGTCTTAATTTGTTTCCACCTTATTTTGTTGGCAAACCACATTCTGCCACAAACCTTAAATCTAGTTTTAAGTACAACATCCCAAAAAAAACCTTCTGATCTCCCATAGAGCCAAAACTCGAAGTGCCCTCCTATTGAGAGAGAGAGAGAGAGGTGCAATTCCAATAAAATTTTGTTTGAGTTGGGAGTCAGTTACATAAATATGTTTATCTTTTAAAACACATAGTGAATCATTTTTCCATCTTAATGTATCTCATGTAGATCGGAATCCTCCCACAACCTTTGAATGAGAGTCCACAATTCTTTTCATCATTTTTCCATTCATCCCTTCCTTATATCCAGATCGGATGATCGAGATAGCACAAAAAGGCCTCAACATCTTCATCCTTTGAGAGTTCATCTGCCACAACATTTTTCTCTTCCCCTTTTTATAGACGTATTTTCAAAAATCATAGCCCAATATCTTGTTTCCGTTCATTTTGTTGTTCTTCCAAGATATTCTTTGTTCCAAGAAGTATTATTTAAGACTATCATGATCCGCTTTGACCTTGAAGTGCCTGTACCTATTAGGTAAGGGGTATTAATTTTTTCAATGCATGTAGTATTGCCATCATTTCCTTTTCATAGATAGATTTGTCTAGATTTATTTCATATAGTTGTTTGTTGGTGAAGGCTACCAATTGTCCTTTTTGCATGAGAACTACACCAATTATTTTCTCGGATGCATCACATTCCAAACCAAAGGTTTTTGTGAAGTATGGAGTGGTCAAGATGGTGTTTTTACATCACCTCTTTAAGTTGTTCAAAAGATTTAGTTCTAGAGTCCATGAAATGCATCCTTATTATTTAGTGCCGTTAAAGGTGCTGCTATTTTTTCCATAGTGTCGAACAAGCTTGCGTTAATAACCTGTCAAACCCAAAAATCTTCTGGTGATTTTATCGTTTGGAATCACACCCATCATGACCTTAGCTATTGTTAGGGTCTACCTCGATTAACCTTCTATGAGATACAATATGACCCAAATACTCACCTCCTTTAATTCCGTGAGAAACATTTGGTTGGTTTGGTATATAGTTGTTGCCCCTTTAGAAGTTGTAGCACCTTGTCAACATGTTGCATGATCCTTTAAAATTCATCTAGATTAGTATTCTCATCAAAAATACTAACACAAATTTTAGAAGGAAGGCCTGAAAACTGGAATTCATCAACCCTTGGAATGTGGAAGGTGCATTTGTAATGGCCAAAAGGTACAAAAATTCATAATGGTCTTCATAGGGAGTTCGAAATGTTGTTTCTTGGGATATCTTCCCCACAGTGATCCTGATAGATGGATACCCGAATGGCATCCCACTTTTATGTTTAGGATTGCTCCATGTAGTTCATCTACCAATCTACTCAATCAATGAATGGGAAACTTATCTTATTGAAGTGATAGGATCTGTTGAGCTCCTATAATTCCCGACACAAATGCATGGTTTTCATTCCTTTCTTGAATTAATAACACCTCAGCCGAGTAAGAACCCATAGGTCTAATAATGCCAAAATTCTCTAACATTTCTGAACTAAGGAGCCCTGATTTCACCTCCTTCTGGGCATGGGTATCTCAGATGGTCAGATGTTAGAGTGGCACCCTGCGGAATTAGGGGTGGAATTTCATGACTTCCTCACTAGGGAGGAGACCCTTGAATATCTTCAAATACTTTGGAATGCTTATCGTCGATCCCTTTGGAGATCTTGAGGAATAGACGGCTTAGATAACGTTTGCACGATTCAGTGTTATAGGTTGTGCACAATTCCTGAATGCCCTTTTTCAATACTTTGACATGCCGCAGAGTTTATCACCTTTACCGGCTTCCGTGATACCCCAACTGATCCCTTTTCCCTTCCAATGAAAATTTCATGGTGCCTAAAAATTAAAATAATCGCTCCTTAATGATTTCAAACTACTGATTCCTTAGTACAACATCCCAAGTACCACCCATGGGCAAAGCAATCATTACCCATTACATACCCTCCTCATAGTAAGATTGATTCATTGTATTTTCCTGAAAGCAATATAGCCCTCCATTTGGTAACTATTACTGAAACTCGGGTGCCTGATAGCAAACAATTGAGATCTTTGGCTAATTTATCGGAATGAAATTATGAGTACTTCCAAAATCAATTAGACTATTACCTTTTTCTTTTGATGTAACCTTCAACTTGAGGGGGTTTGAGGAGTTAATTCCAAGCCAATGCATTACACCTATATCGGAGTCATCCCCTTCATCTAAATTTCTTCTAACACGCTTTCATCTTGAGATGGTTCTTGCTCTCGTTCTTCTTCCTCTGCCAATCTATGTAGAATAATTCTTCTCACCACGTGTAGATGTCCCCATCAGACTTGCTATCGCACTAGCATAAACCTTTTGTTTTCTTTCCAATTGTTGAGGTGTCAACTCCTAGAAGCCGAGGCAAGTTTTAGGAGAAGTTACATTGTTCTCTCTCATAGGATGTTAGATAGTTCCTCCTAGGTAGCCATAGCTTGCCATTTCTTACTTCCTTCAACATTCTTTTGCCACCTTAAATGCATTCTCCACGATTTGGGTTCCCGTGAACCCTCTACAAGGAATGTTGTCCAAAGTTCCTAAGGGAATACATAAATCAAGTGCTCATCCTGAATATCGGTTTCTACCTTTGGAGTATTCAATCTTTGAAAGATCTCAATGTGCTCAGTAATCGAACTGCTTTTGCTTGAGATTTCAATTGGCTAAAGAAGGTATTGATCCCTATATCCTCATAGTGTCTTATCAAGCTTCCTCATGGAAAATTTTCCAAGTGATGAGCCGCATTTGCAGAACAAGTTTTTCATCGTATACCAAAAACAAATTGATTGGGTTCTAAATATAAAGAAAGCAATTGCACTTTGTGGGCAAAACATTATGGAGATCAAAGAATTGCTCCATCCTAAGTATCCATGATTGGGTCCTTTTCCATCAAACTTCCTCACATATATCTTAGGAACGTAATATCTCAAACCAAAGTTGCAGCTCTCCAGTTTTGATTCATCTTCTTTGTGTCTTCATCATGATTTTCATGGGATGTTTTTTCACTTTTGGGTGTCTTCTGTTACAAAATTCTTTTCATTACTTCCATGATCTTAGCTTCCATTTTCGAATCCATCTTAGTATCCAACTTTAGTTTCCATTGAATCCATCATCTCTTGTAGTTCATCTTTAGTACTACATCAATATAGCATGGAAAAAACCCTGAAAGTGCACTCAATGCCTTTGAAAAAGAGATAATTTATAATAATCCCTTCTTTTGAGGGGGAAACCTCCTTTCCTGCATCATGCAATTTAAATGTTCAAGTACAAGATGATTCAAATGAAAATGTCTCCTTGGTATATATAGGAGACTAGGAGGTATAATTACAACTAATGGCCTAAAGCCGACATAAATAAAATAAAATTACTAATATAATATGCCCCAATTAAGGGGTAATGAGCCAACATTAGGGCTTAACACTAGGCTTCCTCAGTTTGATGCTACCAGATCCCTTAATGTACATCATCATGCAGATAAAATGAATGATTACTTTTATTTGCAGGAAGTTGATGAGGCAGATTTCCAGATGAGACTTTTTGCACAAATCTTAATTGGTGATGTCAAAAAATGGTTTAAAGCATTACGTGTTGCTAGCATTGCTGATATTGTTTCTTTTCACCGAAGTTTTCTCGACAAATGGGAGGTAAAGAAAAACCCTCTCCAAATTTTATCAGAATATGAAAATATCAAAAGGAATCAAGGGGAAATGATAGAAGACTATTTCATTTGTTTCAATAATATCTATAACGCAATTCCTGCTGATATCAAGCCTCCTCAAGGTTTGGCCTTAATCAAGTTCCCTGATGGATTTGATTTTGATATGTCCTACCAACTGAGAGAAAGAAATTCTGCCACTTTAGAAGATATGCAGAAAAGTGCAGTGAGTGTTGAAGCCAACTTATTAGCCAGAAGAGCTAGACAGAGAAATGAAAGGAGAGTTACAATTAAAGAAGAACCTTCCACTTCTACTTTAGATACTAAAATTGATTCTTTAGTAAGGACCATGGAGAGAATGATGGAAATATTGCAAATCAATGACAAAAACCCGCCTAGAGAGAACCAACCCGATCCTTAGATTCAAAATCCTAATTTCAGAAGGAACCCTCCTCAAATCAGACAGAGAGAAACCAGAGACCAAAGGGAACAAAGAGGTCTTGGTCAGCATATTAGGCCACCTCTTCAAGAAAACTATGTCGATGAAGGGGAAGAGGTAATTGAGGAGTTGGATGACATTCACATAAATTTGATGGGGGTTAACAATAACGATTCCATTTTTCTCACTCAGGAAGAACATGAAATTTTTCTCCTGTCATAGACCGAGGTAGAGGAGGAAGAGTTAGAAAAAAAAGCCTTCAAGAATGCAATAATGGAAGTCCACAGAAAATACAACTTGAGAAGCAAGAAGTCTAACGAAAACCAAACTAAGAAGGCTTCTAAAACTAAGAAGGTTGCTAAAACTAAGAAGGATGTTGAAGATAAGAAGGTTGTTGAAGCTAAGAAAACATCAGATACTACTCCTAAGAAAGTCCCAGAAAAGAAAAATTTAGAGACTCCTGCAAAAAGAACTCTTGAATCTTTCACCGAGAAAATATCAAACCGAGGTCACATCCACAAGTCAACCAAGTACTGTTGCACAAAAAACTTTGGTTGACAAATCTGAATTGCAGAGCCAAAGTAGAACTTCAACCACTTTCATCTTGGAAAGTGAATTTGCCAAACTAAAGATTCCTATTCCTCTGACATAACTAATGAACAAAGATGCTTACAGATCACAGGTGATCAAATCATTAAGCAGTCAACCGGGAGTAGGCACAAAAGCATTAAACATTGGACCAGGAGTATGCATAGATACTGGGAATGTCATTGATGATCAATCTAAGTTGTTGTTCGGTCCTGAGGTTGAGGGGAAAACTGACAATGGTTATGTTCCTCCTTTCTACATCAGTCTGAATATTCATGACAAGAAATTACACAACACTATGATGGATTCTGGTGCTTCTCACAATCTAATGCCCAAGGTTGTGATGGAGAAGTTGGGGCTTGATATCACCATGCCTTACAAGGACTTATACTCCTTTGATTCTAGCAAGGTTAAATGCATAGGTCTGATTAAAGATCTATCTATTACCCTGGCATAGATCCCATCTAAGAGCATGGTCATGGATATTGTGGTTGCAGACATTTCTCCGAAATATGGTATGTTATTATCTAGATCATGGGGTGCTAAGTTAAAGAGGACTTTGCAATTAGATATATCTTATGCCACCATCCTTGTATTTGGACAACAAATAATATTGTACAGAGAGAGTTTGATGAAATATATGGTCAACAGTCAAGAAAAGCCATATAAATATCCTTTGTACTCTATTCACTCTAACCTGGACTCCTTCATTTTATATAATGATGGTGACTTGGATAACAAAATTGCACAATTAGAAGATGATGCATCTAGCCTGGAGGAAAATCAAGTAATCACTGAGGAAAGTAAAACTGTGACAATAGAAACTGATGAACCAACAGAAAAATTTTGTAGTATGGATTTCGATGGAGCTGTTAGCAAAGAGGGAGCTGGAGTTGGAGTGTGGGTGCATAATCATAAAGAAAGGTATTTAGAAAGCCACTCTTATAAACTAAAATTCCAGTGCACCAATAACATAGTTGAGTATGAAGCATTGATGCTCGACTTGAAGTTGTTGAAGAAGCTTGGTGCAAAAAATATTATGGTAAGAGGTGATTCTGAACTTGTCATTAAACAAATCAAAGGTGAGTATTATACAAAACACCCTAGGCTCAGTTATTATAGAAATGTTGTTTTGGATTTTATACAATGTTTCACTGAAATAGACTTGCAGGTAATTCCCAGAGGCCAGAACATACTTGCAGATGGAATGGCTACTTCAGCATCCACATGTAAAATAACTTTCCATCCAAATCACCAATACATAGTAGAGGTGAAATGTAGACCAACTTTCCCAGATAATATCAAGTAATGGCAAGTGTTTGGCAATGATGAACAAATTGAGGATTTCCTACAGTCTAAAAATGATTTTGAGTGTACAAATATAGATGTAGATAGTGATGATGATAGTGTAAATAAGTCAGAATTAGAAAATGACAGTGTAAATAAAGTAGATTCAGATGAAATAAATTAAAAAGATGAAGACTCAGATATTTTGCAACTGAAGAATAATATCTTACCTAGAGGGTTGGTTCCTTTAGAAGATCTATTTGATTTCAACAATGTAGCAAAAAAGCCAAAGATCGAACCTACTTGGAAAGAGGTTGAGGAATGTAATATAGGAATAGATGAAAAACTAAAAATGATTAAGCTATCTAAGTCTTTACCACCAAAGAAAAAACATAAATATATTGAACTATTCAAGGAATTTGTAGATGTCTTTGCTTGGAGTTATGAGGATATGAAGTCTTATGACACCAGTATCATACAACACAAAATCCAAATAAAAGAAGAACATAAGCCTTTCAAGCAAAAACTTAGGAGAATTAATCCAAAGTTAATGCCTCTGATAGAAAAAGAGATAAAGAAGATGTATGATGAAAAATAATAGTTCCTTTAAGATTTTTAAAATAGGTTTCTAATCTTGTTCCTACTAGAAAGAAAACTGGAGAAATTAGGCTCTGCATTGATTTCCAGAATCTCAACAAAGTATCCCTTAAAGACAACTACCCTCTGCCCAAAATGGATCACATCTTACATAAAGTAGTTGGATCCAATAGGATCTCTTTGCTAGATGGTTTTTCTAGATATAACCAAGTTCTTGTCCATTCTGATGACCAAGAGAAGACAACATTCACTACACCCTGGGGCACCCTCATGTATGTGAAAATTCCCTTCGGTTTAATGAATGTTGGTGCCACATTACAAAGAGCAATGGGAATTGCCTTTGTGGATGAGATTGGTAAGTTTATAGTCATATACTTGGATGATGTTACTTTTTACTCAAAATCAGACGAGGAACATTTACAACACCTCAAACAAGTTTTTGAAAAGTGAAGAAAGTTTGGTATCTCATTAAATCCCAAGAAAACTCTTTTTGGTTTAGAAGAAGGCAAGCTGATAGGGCATATAATCTCTAAATATTGAAACAAGATAGACCCCAACAGAATTGTGGCTACCCAGAAGTTATACCATCCTAGAAACATCAAGGAATTGCAATCCTTCATAGGTAAAATAATTTTTCTGAGAAGATTCATACCCAATTTGGCATAACTCCTCAAGAACATTACAAATATGCTTAAAAAAGATACAGAAATAAATTAGAACACAGAAGCTAAACAATCCTTTGAGCAAGTAAAACATGCACTTACACAAGCCCTTGTATTAATCAGTCCAGATTACACTAAAGATTTCTATTTATTCTCTTTTGCATCTGAACACACCATTGCAACAGTCCTTTTGTAGAAAAAAAGTGAAGGCCATGAACAACCTATAACATTCTTCAACACGTCATTGAGGGATGTTGCACTGAACTACAACATAATGGAGAAACAAGATTTTGCCTTGGTAAAAACAATTAAAGATTTTAGAGTTTACATTCTCCATTCTCATATCATTGATTATGTTCCTAATGCAGTGGTGAAAGACATTATGACTTGGGATAACCTAGATGGTAGAAAAGGGAAGTGGATTGTGGTGATCCTTGAATATGCCATAGAGATAAAGCCAACCAAACTAATCAAGGGTCAAGGTTTGGCCAAACTTATGGCTGAATCAAATTTTCATGCTTTAGACAAAAAAAAATTAGTTGCAGTTGACGAATAGGGAGAGCAGGTGAATCCACGTGTCAAAGGTGTATTCTCAAATTCTCCATGGTAAGCATACCTCATCTTTGTCTTGCATAATTTACAAGATCCTCCTGGTTTGACAAAGACTAAAGCTAGATTCTTAAAACTTAAAGCATTGAAATATTGCATTCTGGATGGAAATATTTACAAAAAGATGTTGGAGGCATTTTACTTAATTGTTTATTAAAAGATGAAGTTGACAAGGCATTGCAGGATTTCCATGAAGGATATTGTGGTGGGCATCTAAGTTGGAAGACTATTGCTAACAAGATCCTTAGAGCCGGTTTTTACTGGCCCACCTTGTTTGCATATGTCCATAAAAAGGTAACCTCCTGTCACAAGTGCCAGGTCTTCGAAGGCAAAAGGAAACGTTTTCCTTTAACCTTGAAACCTATTTATGTGGAAGCTCCATTCCAACAATGGGGTTTGGAATTTATTGGCAAGATTCACCCACCCTCATCAGGTCAGCATAAGTGGATCCTCACAGCTATAAACTACTTCACAAAGTGGATTGAAGTTATACCCTGCAGGCAAGCCACTAACTTTGTCATTATTAAATTCTTGGAAACTAATATTCTGTCTCGTTTTGGATGTCCTAGGAAGATCATAACTGATAATGCAACATCTTTCAGATAAAAAAAGATAATAGAATTTTGCAGCAAGTACCAAATTACTTTGGGACACTCCAAAACCTATTACCCTCAGGGAAATGGGTTAGTTGAGTTCTCAAAAAAAAGTTTGGTAGATATCATAAAGAATATGTTGCGGGAAAATAAGAAATATTGGCACAACAAGTTGGTTCATGCACTTTGGGATGACAGGCTGACAACAAAAAGATCAATTGGTATGTCCCCATATTGGTTGGTATATGGAACTGATGTTATCTTCCCTACCTCTTTGGGTGTTCCTGTTATGAATTTGTTGCACGAAGTACAAGCAGAGTCTAATAATAGTAAAAGGAGAATCAATCAGTTGATCCAACTCCAACAGTCCAGGGAGGAGGTGTATAACCAGACACAGGTAATTCAAGAGAGAATAAAGAAGATTTATGACAGAAGAACCAAGGAGGATGATTTCGAATTGGGTGATTTGGTACTGAAATGGGATTCCAGAAATGAAGACAAGGGAAAACATGGGAAGTTCGACAATTTGTGGAAGGGCCCTTACATCATCCAGGCATATAGAGGAAACAATGCATCCTTATTCAAGGATAGTGATGGAGCAGATATACCAAGAGGACCCATAAATGGCAGGATGCTCAAACATTATGTTCCACTAGAATAAAGATCTTAGTCACCCATCTCATTGCACAAACCACTTTTACTTTTAACTTTATGTCATGTGTGAGGTGATTTGTTATCAGATGGTTGAATCCTGAAGAGAAGGCCCTAAGCCACTGATATAGATCACCAAATTTACAATCAGAATAAAGCAAATCAGGATGCAGAAAAAAACATCGAGGAAGGAGATTCAAAGCAACATGTAGTTGGATTCTTGGCACCTCACAAGGATAGTACCATCCCCAAGTGGAGCCACTATTATAACCCTATGTTTCATAGGATCACCTAGTGATTATTATCCCTTCTTCTAGTTACATTATGTTGTAAATAATATTTTATTCTGCAAATGATTTACAAAAAAGAAAGAGAAAGAAAGAAAAGAAAAAGAAATGAAAAGAAAAGAAAAGAAAAATAAAAAATAAAAAAAATCAAAAGAGGGTATAAAAATAGAAAAGAGAAAATAAAACCCTATGGAATAAGATTGGATTGATTCATACTTTCTAACCATGATCAAACCCTTGGAATTTATGCAGATAGGTTAGTGAATAAATTGGGCTAAACAATTTAATATTAGCATGATTAGATAGGATACTGAATACGTTTGGCTAAACAGTTTAAGCTTAGCCAAATGTCTTAGGTTAGAGAAATTGTTAACCCAACAGTTTAATCTGGGTTAATGTACTAGGTACTTATATTAGGATATAGGTTGGTATGTTTTGTTTCAATAAAATCTTGTTAGAAGTTAATTAAATGTCTTTGATTTGGGTTAAAATGATGTATTTTTTACCCCTTGGTGACAAAATGAACAAAGGGGAACTGCAAAAACCCACGAAATGTTTTTATCCTAAGTTTTGTGGTGATATAACAGTTTTGGCGCCTTGTGGTAAAGAGCGCACTAATCTCAATGGTTCATCAGAGCGTGCTCAGATCTAAATTAACAACGAATATCAGACCCCCTCAACCCTTCTGCCTTTAACGATGGGGGG
>SNQJ01S0042345.1:38293-50948 GCA_010110895.2 Picea sitchensis
AATGTGTCAGATTCACGCTAACTCAGACCCCCCTCACTCTTTACAACTTACTGCCTACCCCCCCTCCTAGTAAACTGCCAAAACACTCCTCCATACCACCGCCGCACTCCGACGTCACACTCCACTCACCTATCGCCTGTCACATCCCATACACCCATTGGTCATTCATTCCCCTCCACGTCACCTCAATCCACCTATTGGCCAATCAATGGTGTCAGACATAACCGTTACCCGTTCGACTCACCATCCGCTCCATAATGGAGACCCTGTTCAGAAATTAAACTCCATTTTTCCACCATTCTGCACTGTTCACCGATCCATACACAGGAGATGACATCATTTCTCATTTTCTAGCTAACCGCCACCAAGTTCATCGTCAACAAGCTCCATTACACTCGGTAATCACAGGCCATCATTTTTTGTTGCATGTATTCGTTCGATCATGGCGCCCAAATCCAAATCTGGAGAGACAGAAGAAAATCCTTTCCTCCCTCCTCCTATTGACCTGGATCACATACCCTTGGTTGATAAAGATTATTTAATTGCAGAGCCGAAGTGTGAATTCAACTTCCTTGAATTACACTTCTGGCTCAAAGATACTTTTCTGGACCAGAGCGATGAGATCAAACTCTAGGAGTCCAATCTCTTGTTGTACCTTTTTCCCCAGACATACCATTTCCCCGAGTTTGCCCTGAAATGCCAAGAGCACTACCTTCCCAGCCAAAGGGCCATTGTCTCTTCGTCTGGTGAAACGATTTTCACCATCACCCCCGAAACGATAAACCAAATGTTGCAGATACCCAGAGCCGACTCTCTCTCCCCCTTCTCCATTGAAATCCTGACCAAGTTGTACCATAAATTATCCTTCCCGCAAAGAGCTCAAATATTTAAACTTTTCCTCCCTGAAGCCCCATAGTTACCCAAAATAAATCCCCCATACCATTATTCCATCTTCTCAGTTAAAGGAAACCAGATCATTTCCTCCCTGTGTTTCCTACTAGGATACTATTCAGACGAGTGGGTAGATGAACCCGTCTTGGGTTTCCTATCCATTTTCTCCACTGAGGAAAAGGCTGCTACAAAGTTTGACTATAATCAATTTCTAGCTGACAACATCCATGAGCAGCTCTTCAAGTTTTCTACAGAAGGTATGTTTAGGTATTCTTCAATATTGGCATACCTGTTCCTTTTCTTCCAAGAAGACAAGTTTCGCTTCTCCCTCCAGAAGTTGGATCTTGATGGTAATCCTCAACCTCTGACCTCTTGGACATCAATGGTGAGGAAGAACTCATCTAATTTTCATTTCAAGTAGTTCATTGACCATTTCTACCACCCTGTGGTATGCATTCTCAGCAACAAGACATATCCAAGAGTAAATGAGGAAGTCTATAAGATCCTGCACCTGTTAGACCTAGCTAAAATAGGAGATTGGTACCTTTACCAGAATCACACAGAAATTAGGGTCTATGGGTGTTAGTTACCTCCTTACAAGATGCCCAAGTATTTTCGTGTCAGGATATTCGCTCTGGAATATATCAGATAGATGATAAATTGAGATGATATTCACTTTGTAGCTTTCAAGAAGAAACAACATCTCAGGATCAAATGTCCAATAGGTTCTTTCATTTGCAATAGCAGAGATGCAGGGGAGGAAACCAATAAACTGTTAAAGGAAATGAAGTTCATCCTCATCTTCCCATGGAACTATGACCCCTGTAGAATTATTGTAGAAACCTGGCTTAAGAATAAGATTTCCCCCTATGCTCATGTGCCTAAACCTGAGACTAAAAGATTCATGAACCAAACTAAGTGGGAGGAAAACACACTGCTAGACACTGAACACAAACTTTCTCCTACCAGCACTCCATAGGTACCAACAAAGAAGAGAACCAACAAATAAGTATCTCCCCCGGTCACAGAAGTATCAACAGAAGACTTCCAAGTCTACAGGAAGAGGCCCAAGACCAGCCATACGCCTGACAGGTCTGGAGAAGAAGAAACTTAGTCCACCACAGTTATGGAGGGACCACACTCATCACTTTTCTCAGGAAACCAACAAATAATGTCCACTTCCTCATCCAGGAAACAAACAGATACCACATTATCAACTAAATCCTCACAGGAGCCTGCAAGACTCAACATATTTGAGAAGTATAACTTGATCAAAAATAAGAATGAATTGTTGACCAATAGAACCTATGCACAATTCTGGAAGTAGACATCGATAGCACAACATAGGTTACTTTCTTCCTTTGAAACATAAAAAGGAAGGATGCACATGGCATTCTTGTAGGCACAAGTGCCTCATCCCAAAGAAAATTTCTAATTACAAGAGGTCAACGTTTGAATTTGATATAAAAAAGGTGCATCAAGCTGATCAAATGGACATGCACAAACAAACTGGTGAGATTATTTTCTCTAACCTGGAAAACACTTCAATGACTGCTGCAAAATTACATGTCTCCTTAAACAATGTCCAGTCTCAGCTCAAGATGGAAAAGATATCCTCCCTGGCTAAGGATAACAAGATGAAGTCCCTATAAGAAATGGTATTAAAAATTGGATATGATTCATCCAATGTCAAAGGAGCAGAAGACCTCATCAAGAAGAAGAATATTGATATAGCATCCTTAAGGAAACAAATGAAAATCCCAACCACTAAATATCCACAGACAAAGGAAATGGCTGAGACTGAAGGCCACAAGGAGGAAATGTTTAGACTAATCATGGAGTAGAATATGCAGATCAAGGAGATGGAGGCCGAGCTAGAGAAGTTAGTCAAAGAGAAGAGCAGAATGTGCCAATGGATGTCATCCCACTAAATGTAGTTTCTCTCACAAGAATTATCACAACCACAACCACAACAACAACAAAAACAACCACTACAACATAAATTCCATCAGCTATCCCAGTAACAACCCTAGATGTTGCTGTGAAATTGGCAAAGTCAATGGAAGACATGACTCTTCAATTAGAAGAAATCAAAAGACTGCAGGAAGAGATTAATAACTTCCAGAAGCTGAAATCCACATTTCAGTCTAGCTACAACATAGAGGTGCACAAATCACAGAGGCTCAAGCAAGAATTACATAAGCTGTAGAAGGAGACTGTCATGTATAAGACACTGTCAAAAGTCAAAGAAAATATCTGGATAGACGTCAACAAGTCCATGACAGAGATATGGCCCCTTATACAAATTGTGTTTGAATGACATGAATTGGTGCAGAGAGCTAGACAAGCCATTGACAAGATAAGGGGAGAATTGGGAGAAAATCCTACAGAGGCCACATAAATCATTAGGTTCTTGAATTCCAAGACCAAAGAAGAGTTTGAAGCACTAGAAATTGAGGATAGGACAGAAACAATCCCTGAGGTCAAGAATGTTTTGACCAAGAAAGGATTGATGTTGCAACTTGAGGAGAAAGCTCAGACAATGGATATTGGAGTACATACGTTTTTCAGCAAGGTCGACTCACTTCACAAGAAATGTCTTCTAGGTTTACTGGTGGTCAATGATAAACTGATTACTCTATCAGAATACAAACAAAATATCCTAGTAGTGGAAAAAGATGGTTCTAAATTTCGAGGCATACAAGGGAGCATCATTGGCAAGGCGTTCTTAGAAAATCTATAGTTCGACCTGAGCATCCAACATGAGATAAAATACATATTCATCACCAAGCCTACCTTTTCCAAGTACACAGAGATGGATGAAACATACAAAAGGCTACTCAAAGTTTCCAATCCTATTCAAAAGAGATGGGAAGACATATGTGCTTTACTCGAGTAAAGGTGACAGGGACATCCGAGTTAGCACAATGAAGACATTCAAATTCAAGTGGATGAATCACCAACTACTTTCCCAAAATTCAGCACTTAGGATTCAAATACATCATCAAAAATCCTATTATTTTGTAATTTGTATCTAGTCAGTTAGATTTCTATTCCACCATATCCTAGTCATTAATGACAAGATCAAATGTAATTATTGTATTAATACTTCTTACTTTGAAGTTATGAGGGTTGATTTTTTGCAACTAGGAAGCTATCTTTGTAATCTTTTATAGAAGATCGATGAGTAATAAAAAAGATTGATTCACAGGATTCTTGCGTTTGGATGTTGGTGATGTTCATCTTGCTCTGTTAATGTTTATCTTTACTCTATAATCATTTTTGTTTTCTTTTCTAATCGTTTAAAGGAATTTAATGAATATAATTTATCTCGTGCACTCTATTTCTGGTCTTTAGCGATCTGCATGTTATTCGTATGATATTAATCAAAGAAATTATTAACTGCTTCTTTGTTTGATTTATTATCTCACCTGCTCTATCTTTACATCACTTTTAAATCTAATGGATCCAACATTCTCAGTATCTCTCCCTGTGAAGAAACTTTCTAAAAGTTGTAATCCGATCTTAATCTTTAACACAGACCCCATATCCCAATGGATGTTTAATGCAATACTTTTAGCCAAACCTTATAAACAAAACAAACAAACCCATATTACTTTAACTAGCCTAATATCTAAAACTCAAAAAAATCTAAATCCTATAGAGAGACCCCTCTATGAAACTAGCAAGGCTAGATCCCAGTTTCAAAAGTGGTTTTGGTAAGTTACCTTTGTCAAATTTCTTCTACCCCTGACAACCTTTGGGAATTTATAGAGTGTTAACACAAACCAAGAGATGATAAATATGCTTCATTTCTTATGACGTGTTATTTATGAAAACACTCATGTTCTGACACATTTCCATCATTTCTAGTGTCACTTTTGAGCTTCAAGCCCTTATTATTCACATCCTTTATGTCCAACATTTCACATAAAAAATATAATTAGTGTATAGACACACAAAGACTAGAAAATACCTCTATATTTGTAAGCCATAAACGATGAGTCATGCCATCTCTACTAGACACAACACCATCCAAGTATATCAAAATCACGCCACCTCTATCTAACCATCATATTGCCATTAGCTCATGAAATCAACATACACATTGACAAATGATGAAGCTATAACCTAGGTAATACAACATGTAGGTAAGGAAACTAACCAACTCATGAAGGGAAGTTCATGGGAGGTGGCAGGTTTTCTAATTACCTTTCTAATTTCTTAAAGGGATAACTAAAAATATTGGTCACTTAATTATCAACCAAGGATTCGTATAACACTTGCAAACTATCATGCATTATATATGTCAAGACATCCATTCAAGTATTTATTTAGGTGTTGTGTTGTAGTTATAGGAGGGATAACAATGATTACAAAAGGGAGTCTTTAAATGTTTCACCAAGGTCACTACTGATCAATTGACAGAAGGAAATAACTCATTCTATTTCAAATGAAACTAGGGACTAACTATCCAACTGAAAGATAAATGAAAATCCTTGTATGAAATCAAACTTGTTTGTAATAGAAAGTAAACTACTCTATTCCTAAAACAACTATTGCTTCATAAATATAAATTGACTTGTAGGAAAGTAAACTAAGTTTTACTTGAAAATGAAATAACTGGAAAGGAAACAACTTTGCATGAAAGGAAAACTACACTATGACCTTTCCACGCGATGATTAATATACTCTCAAATTGTAATTGAATTCATATTAGACTCAAAACAGGGCATGAAATGATGGAATGATTCCAAAATTTCTTTCCTCTATTATGTGATTTCTATGTCGCCAACACAATAATAAATTAAATCTAATTGACAAAAATTATGGTACCATGACATCATAGCATCCACATTAGCATTAATCAACACGGTGAATAGTTTCGTCACAATAGAAACAATGTATCAACAATAGTGCAACAACATCATTGTAGCAACAATGATGTAAAAACATTGGTGTAGCAACAACGATGTAAAAACATTGGTGTAGCAACAACGATGTAACAACATCGATGTAGCAACAATAGTATAACAACATCATGTACACCCCAACCTGGGGTAGTGGCTCATGAACGTTTTCCATGAGTGAGTATAAATGTTAATGTCTCTCAATCACACTAGCATAATTCACTAAAATAACATGAATTGTGGAAGAACATACCTTATGAAAAATATATTTTTATAATCAAGGGTAAGCTTAAAGTGGCTAAAATGATAGACAAAAATGATCAAAAAGGAAAAATATGGGTATGGAAAGGATGGCGTTTCAGGCACCCATATTCTCCCCCCAACTGAAGATGTTGCATGCCCTCATGCAACCAGTTAATCAATCTGAATAGGATTCCTCATAAGAAGTGTTACAGTAAAGGTTACTAATACTAAAATCTTGGTGTATGTGACCACTAGTTGGGTAATATCCTCTGTTATACTCAATGTGCCACTAGTAGCTAGCCTACAATCTCCCTTCCAAGTTGTAATCACATTAATATTTAGGTCTAAGAATCCAGATCATAGGATAGTGGAATCTACATTGAATATACATGCTTACCCACTATAATGCCACCGCGAGATTGCGATAATTGAAAGATTCCCTCCTCCTTATCTCTTTTGTGGATTTCTCCCACCTTTGATTGCAACCTTACATAACATTGTTCCTAAAAAACTATATACATTTTATGCAGTGGAAGATGGCTTATTGTCGAGTGATGGACATGAACTCGGCATGTGCAACAGAGTTACCCATGCATAAGGTGATTGGAGAACAATCTGAGGTCGATGAAATTCACCTCTCACCTAGAGATTGCAACCTTGATTCTTTTAAGGGACAAATAGAGCAACCTTCCACTAGACATGGTTACTCAAGAATGATGTAAAATCTTACAGTTGTATGTACCCAATAAAGTGGTTTGGGTTCCACTCCAAGTCATGATCTAGAAGAATATTGCGCTGATAAAGTTCACATAACAAATTATTCCCTTCATTGTTTCTTTCATGATACACATCCAAAAATGTTTCTATAGAGCTCACCTTATTATTGCCTTGAATTGAAATAGAATATATCTTTCACATAAGAACATAGAGTATATAGGGGAGGGTGCTGTGCAATTGAGAATAGACTCAACAAGAGAGCTCATATTTCCCTTTTCTTCTTGTAGGAGTCTTAACTGGGATTGTAATTTGGAAGCCTTTTATGTTTCCTTTTTCCATTATACCCACTTGGACCGATGGATCGCTAGGTGTTCATCCCATCACTACCTAAGGTTGTATATGGAATTCTGAAATTCCTTTAAAGGTAATATTCCACTCTCATAGGCCTCAACTACACTTTTCCACTTGGAAATTTGAGCTCTCAGCTAGAAATCACTGTCAGAAGTTGTCTGGACTGCGACACTTTGGAAAATCAACTTGATATGATTTGTCTGAGTTGCATCATCAATGCATGTGACCTCCATATCACATTCAAAATCTGTCTATATTTCCATAATCTACATAGTAGGTTTGATTTCATCTTTTTTGTTCCCCTTGTCTTCAGTGAGGGTTCTTTTAGTTTGGGTTTCAACATTGATGCAATTGACTTTTGGGGTCAAGGTGTCCATTGTGGACCCATGTATTTCAATATTTTATGGCCCAAGGGATTAATAAACAATCTTATCATCTATTCTCTTCTCCTTATGCTTTTTATAAGGTGGCTGAGTGTAATCCTCAATAGTTTGGGCAACACAACCTAATCCTTCCAATGCTTGACAAAATGGTACCTTGTCCTTTATCCTCCTAACTTCCTTAGATTCTGGTTGAACCTTCTCAATTCAAGATTTTGTCTGATAATTGTAGCACAAGGGTCTTATATAGGTGTTAACCGAAACATATTTCCTTTTTTTGCACTTGACTAGATTCTCTAAAATTTCCTTCTCGGAACGTATAGCAAGATCCATGTCCATGTCAACTACATCCTCTACTAGTTCTTTTGTAATAGCAAGTCATGGTTCTTCCCCTACCGATTCGTGTGTAACAAAAGGTTTTGGTCCTTCCCCTATTGGTTCTCGTGTAACAATAGGTTTTAGTTCTTCCCCTGCTAGTTCTTAGGTAGCAACATGTTTTGGTCCTTCCCCTACTAGTTCTTATGTAACAACAATTTATGGTTCTACCTAGGCTGCCACTTCTGCTTTTGTAGAGGAATGTGCCATTATTTTCTTTGGAACCTCTATATTATGCATCCCATGAAGCCTCCTCTTCCTTGTAGGTCGATTTTTCCTTTTCTGGGTGGAGGTTCCAATAATTTCCAGGTCACTATCATGTGAGTATGAGGAGGAAGATTCATGATGCCGCTCTACCTCACCCACTGAGGGTTTCCATGTGACCTACTCTTGTGTCACAACTTCTTATTACATTCTTTATTCTGGTTTATTTTCGTCCAGATGTCCCAAAAATATTTCCCATGTACGTCCCTCACGTTCCAAAGCATGCACCACTATGATTTTTATCAGTCCATGGTGTGAAATGCATGGATCTTTTAGCATATTTGGCAGTCTGTTCCATCTGTTGCAATGTCTTCCAGAGGAAGAAAGGAATGTTTATTAGCCTTTGGCATAGAATATGGGTCAAGAGTTTGAGGTGGTACCAAAATATGACGTCATGTCATCCCTCGCATGTGATATTTTCTACACAAATAGGTGACATCTGGCCATGGCAGAGGCAAAGATTTGTTGTCAAACCCTCTCCCCTTTTTTACCAACATTTCATTTCCTTGTAGAAAGTCTTGTTTGACATTTCAGAGCGCCATTTTTCGTGAAAACCATTGTTCCCAAACCTGCAATAACCCTGTGAGCGTGGCCAACACCTATTCATTCGGTGTAATTCAAAATTCCATTACCTTCGTCCAGGTATCCCACATATTCTGTGCAAATTAGAATGTAATTCCATCATCAAATCCTCATAGCGAATTTGAGTACAGTGCAAATCATGTCAGTTAGCGAAAAACACTTTGTGTGTCAGAAAAAAATGCATCGGTCAGTTACCCACATGCGTATGTGATGGATTGATTCATGTATATATTTTTCACATCCTAGCATGTCAGAGTTGCAGTAAAAAGGCGTGGGGTTGTATATAAGACATGCAAAGTTTCGATTTTCAGCACAGATCCAGTGTTGCAGCAAAGACGCTCAAGGTTCCTGTGTTGCAGCAGAGGCATATATTCTAGGTACTAGTAGTCATATATGTACAAAATATATGACTCAAGGTACTAGTAGTCATATATGTACAAAATAATATTAGGTCTATTAAGATGGGTGTGCATATATTCTTCTCATAAATAAGGTATTTTAAACTTATGTACTTTGTCTAGCAGAGAAAGACAAGACAAGAATACAAAATAGAGTTATAAATCAACTGATGAGGCCTAAGAAGTGACCAAACTATTCAAAATGATATTACATAATCTTGAAACAAAACAAAATTTGCAGGTAAAAGACCATGTCAAAATTTCAAGAAACATATCTATAGCATACTCCTGAGGTCATTCCAACATGAAGAATGATGATATTTACCCTATCTATATGCTTCATTTTCAGTTGATTTCTTAACAGTGACAGTGGCATGAATAGGGCAATAAATTTTTTATTTCATAATTGAATTCAGCCCTCCGAATAGTCTAACAATCAAATAATTCTTCCAGATTTTGTTATCACTAAAACTCAAAGACATCCATTGACAACATTTATCAAGTAGAATTTGACAGTAAGGAACAATAGGAAATCATATTTGAAACAAGCACCCAACAAGCATACACAACTCAAAGACATCCATTGACAACATTTATCAAGTAGAATTTGACAATAAGGAACAATAGGAAATCATATTTGAAACACGCACCCAACAAGCATACAAGTTGTAGGGTAGAAGGGATGACTCCACGTTCTACTTGTTGTATGTAGAGAGTGTTGTTTTTGATGAGTTTTGGACCTCTCATGTGCCACTTTTGAGGAAATGTTTACCAATGGTAAGAATAGATTGGGATACGATGGAGGTACTATAATTCAAACAACTTATGCTCAGTAGAGAATTCCTACTCATGACTAAAATAGATGTTAACATAGTTACTTTTGAGGTTACAATGGAAAGGGAAGGAAATCAATTGTCTCTTGAGGTACCAAGTATACATTATGTATTTGACAAGAAAAAAAACATTGCACGATATTCAAAACAAGTAGACCATGAATAGAATAACCCACATAAAATGTATGTAGAGATGTACAAAAACAAAAATGGAAATATTGAATATCCAATGGAGTGAAAAATGAAAGATAAATTTCATATAGAGTTTAGTACAACCATTTCGTTAATCCCATGGCGAAAACAATAAAATCAATTTGGATAGTGAAAATTTAATCCATAAAGTTAAGGTGACAAATCATCATCATGATCATCCACATTGCCATCAAGATCACAATCTTGATCACTCATGTATCACAATCCTAATCACTCATGTATGCATCTGCTTGATTTTCTTCCTCATCCTCATACAATAGATTGTCCTGATCATGCATTAAATTCTCTCTCTCAGTCTCTCCATTGGGAATCACAGTGTCTTCTCTAGATACTCTATCGTCATCTTCAGTTGCTTCTTCCAATGTTTCTTGTAAAGTGTTATATTTCCCATTGGGAATTATATCAACATCTTCCATGAATTTCCTTTTCGAACAAGACTTTGTTGGAATGGAATACGACCATCCCAAGATTGTTACATCAACAATTAGAAATGATTGTTTAATTTGAAGAGGGGAAACATACGACTTGTTGGTCTTTGATAAAATTCCACATGTATTTGCATGTACAAATCCATACTCACCATGTTGTAATACAGATGGCTTGATCCATTTACATTTCAATAATATAGGACCAGTTTCACCATAATCAACTTGAATAATTTCTTTTGTGAATTCAACATAAGTTCTTTTCACTCTCGTGATGAAATTCAACACTAACAATACAACTACAATTTTCCTTTCCTTTGTCATTTTCTTCCACTCTTAAATGACTACCATAGGCCCACATTCCACTAAAACGACAAGCCCATATATGTGGAGGTTGTGAAAGCTCAATTTACTCAGTGGTTATATCTTGACCTTCTTGTTGTGCATCACCGATTGCACCAAAAATCCAATCATCAAATTTTGGAAAACAACCACCTCCAATAGTCAAATCTTGAAGTCTACGCTTTTGATATGGACACATCCATAAATTCTAGGAATAAAGGGGCAACTACTTATGAACTTTTTCTTGGTATTATCATCTAGAGATGACTTAATATCCTCAGACATCTCCTTCATGATTCTATTCAAAGGGTTCTTGTTTAATTTCTTATAAGACCCACTCATAGCAATCTTCCTTATTCATAACCACAATTGCACCACCTTTATCGACTTTAATAATAACAATATTATCACTGCTTCTCAGTTTTCTCAATGCTTCATTTTCTTTTTTGTTAACATTACTTTCGGGGGGTCTTGAATTTCATAAAGCTAAAAAAAAACCTCTTATCTTACTTCTCCTTCTGCAATATTTACAGGGAAGTGTTTAATTCCAAATTCAATGTTAGAGATGAAATCATCCATGGGGATATTTTTAGGCACCAAAGCAAAGCCTAGACCTCTCTCTAAGAATTGTATTGCATCACCATCAAGATCGTGGCTTGATAGGTTCACCACATTGCCAGATTTGTTGACTCTTACCTTTGCCACTGTCACGTTGTTGTTGCTCTCAAGCTAGTAGTTTTTACCATTGTATCCCAAACGAGTCGAGATTAGCGAGGCGGTGTCTTAGTAGGAAACTCACACGCTATACTTCGTATGAACATAAAATTCGAGGAACAATCATTACTTTTACTTTGCCGATTGTATTTATATATTTTAATTTTAATTAAATATGTGGTTGACAATGATAATTTTAGGGGTTGCATAGTATCTCAAGTTATGTTTATGTATTATTCATTCACAATAATATACTTTTACTTTGCATATTGTATTTATATATTTTAATTTTAATTAAATGTCGTTGACAATGATTATTTTAGTGGTTGCATATAAGTTACGATTATGTATTATTCATTCACAAAAATATTCTATATATTTTTAATAGAAGATATGTCTTAATATTATGTCTTATTCATTCACAATAATATTATATATATTTTTAATAAAAGATCAAATGAATATATTTGATATTTCGAATTCCCTTTAATTGTAGAAATGTATTGGCATATAAAAACTTTCATAGGATAGATGCTCAAAACGGGGAAGATGCCGAGAACACCATCCAATTACATCTCGACGATATCCACTTGTTGATCAGGGAAATTCTATTTCTCCTTCCTTCCACAAGCAATACTCTAGCGTCCTATGTTCCTACTCATAACATTCAATTTGGTCATGGCCTCAACCCGGAAGAAAACCCCCAAGGCACTCCAATGGAGCCTCCCGCTCCATGATAGGTAGGTACCTCGCAAAATTTTTGAATGTGTTACAGCAGAAGTAAAATCCATGTAGTTCTATTCTACAAGTGTCATAAAGTTTATTATGGTTTTCTAGCTTTTAAGTATTTTTGGAAAAGCTCTATGCAGCCTATTTGGAAAAATGATTTTCTCCTCTGTTGTTGGTCTGGTTTTCCAAGCGACAGGCCATAAACAAGGAATTTTTGTATGTATGATACCTTGATAAATTAATAGAATTTTTCCTGTGAACTTACAAAAAGAAATTGATAAATTTAAA
>SNQJ01S0042346.1:48070-58831 GCA_010110895.2 Picea sitchensis
AAAAAAGAAAATTAAGGTATTATAAAGATGTAATCAACCCTAATCTAGAAGATCAAAATTATCTATCTGTTTTGCCAAGTGTAAAGAAAAAAATAAGCATTGCTAAGATAAGAAAAAATTCTCATGAGCTCCATAGTGAAACTGGGCGTTGGTCAATTCCTAAAACGCCATGGGATGAAAGAGTTTGTCACCTTTGTGACACTAAGAAGGTTGAAGATGAAAAACACTCTTAGATTGTCCAGCCTATATCCATATTAGATCTCATTTTCAAAATATTGATCACACTACCAACCTTCTTGACCTCTTAACTCAACAAAAGTATGGTGATCTTGGAAAGCTTCTCTTAATGCTTTTCGAGCACAGAAACAAAATTCTAAAGAATCACAAGTAATCACTTACCCTCTCAAGGTTCGATAGACCAATTAGGTCTTAATGGACGTTCATCATCATCATCATCATAAATAGTTTTAATTTTTTTTATATAAATTTGCTTTTGCTTTTCAGTTTTTTAGCTTTTATTTATTTATTTATTTTTATTTTTTCTTAGTTTTTTATAAATAATTTTAATTTTATTTTTATTTTTTAATTTTTTTTTATATAAATTTGCTTTTGCTTTTTGCTTTTGCTTTTTTATTAATTTCAATTGTTTTTTATTTCTTCGTTTTTTAAGTTTTTAATTTATCAAAAGAAATTTAAATTATCTTTGTTTTCTAAATCTTCAAAAATAGTGTTATTTAAGTACAATTATTTTCTATGTATTCAAGTAAAGATAAACAATGTGTTAAAAATGATGTTTTTTACTATATTTTAAAAGTATGGAACAATAAATTAATTAAGGAGACACAATTACATGAAAAATAGTAATTTCCAAAAATTAAATGGAAAAAAATATTTTTAAGATTGAAAGGAGCATTGAAAAATGACTAAAAACAATTAGAAAAATTTGAAAATACATGAAAAACAAGCATTTAAAAAATAATAATGTGGAAACATTGTGGATTAAAATTTTTAATATATCGAAAAACCATCTAAAAAGGGAGGGGGGTGCTACTGGTAGCACCATTTTAAAAAACGAGGTAAAAAACTTGACCCCCCTAAAAAATGAGAACCCTGTAGAGTTTTCGTTAAGTTGGTAACTATGTTATTCTAAAGGGAGATATGGTGGTTTGATTTTGGGGTGGTGGTCAAGGTCATATGCCAATTAATTCTTGGTATTTTTTCTTGGGTTTAAGGTTGGCTCTACATTCCCTGAGAACTAGGGTTGGAGATGAAAATTCTAAACCTGTATGGACCTTACTCATATTGGAAGCCTTTCTGGGATCGATTTTTCAATCCAAGTTTTATTGGGAATATGCATAGAATTGTGGGTAAGGATGTGAATTTCACATTAGGAAATGTAGACATTTGGGGTGATTCTACAAATGTGGACCCTGTGATAGATTATTTCATAAGAAAGTTGGATAACTATGGTTTAATTGATGTAGCTCCAATAAATATTAACCCTACCCGATGAAACAAACGGGTGGGTATTGAAAAAATCTCTAAGAAGCTAGACATATTTCTATTGTCTGTAGGATTTATCAATGACAATATGAGAGTGAGACAATGGGTAGGCTCTGGAGGTGATTCAATCCATTTTCCCATCATGTTGGAAGTGGAAACCAAAGGGGAAAAACCCTCTAGCCCATTCAAATTCAATCGAAATTGATTTGGGGAAGAGGGGTTTGTGAAATTAGTAAAAAAGTCCCAAATGCCTTTTGATGGAATGAGGGGATCTGGAGTGAGGGAATTTGCAACACCCCAATTGATTTGGGGAAGAGGGGTTTGTGGAATTAGTAAAAAAGTCCCAGATTCCTTTTGATGGATTGAGGGAATTTGCAACACTTCAGTTTGAATCAAATATGAAAAGCTTAAAACAACTAGTGGCTAAATGGGCACATGACAAAAGAATCAAACATGAACATAAATTGTAGGAATTAGAGAATATCTTGGAGGGTTTATGCTTTCAAGACCTAGTTGATTTTTCTAATGAAGATCACAAGAAGCAAATAAATGAGTTTGAAAAAATGAAGAGAGCCGTTGGATGAAAAATAAGTGTTTGGAGGATTAAAAGCAAAGTACTTTGGCTTGAGAAGGGAGATGTAAACACAAATTTCTTTCATCGGTTTTCCGATCAAATAAAAAATGTGAATACGATTTGGAAAATGTAGAGCTTAGAAGGAAATGTGGTAAGCGGTTTCAAAGATATAGAAAAAACAAGGGTGGATAGTTTAAGTGTTATCTACAAAGAAGGTCGAAGACTTTCGATAGGAGAGGTGGTAAAAATGGCAACACTGTTCCCTAGCTTTGTTTCTAAGGAAGTTAATGGCAACTTGATGAAGTGTCTAATGCAAACTTCAAGAGGTTCTACATTCCTTTAAAAAGGATAAAATCCCAAGTCGAGATGTCTGGTTGAATTCTTTATGGGTTTTTTATTATTTGTTTGAAGATTCCTTTTGAGATTTATAAAGGAAACAATATAAATGGAAATATCTTGGCGGCCTTTAATGCCACTCTTATAGCACTTTTTCCAAAAGCGGAGAATCCAACGAGTTTTGAGGAGTGTAGTCCTATATCTCTTTGTAATTGTATATAAGAAATTTTATCAAAGATTATTGCAAAGAGGGTCAATTCATTAAGTCACTATTGCAAAGAACTATTTCACCGGAGCAGTGTGGTTTCTTTGTAGGGAGACAAATACATGAAGCTGTTGGAGTGGTACAAGAAGCCGTCCATTCATTTAAGTCAAAAATAATGAAAGCAATGGTAATCAAGGTAGACCTCTCTAAATCTTATGACATGGTCAGTTGGTTCTACTTGAGGTTGATGTTGATTCACTTGAGCTTCAATCTTGGCTTTGCTAATTGGGTTATGAATTGTATATATTTTGTCTCTTTTGCTATACTGATAAATGGCTCTACATCTAAGTTCTTTAAATGAGAAATAGGTTTAAGACAAGGTTGTCTGTTATCTCCTTCGCTCTTTTTGTTGGTGCATCCTATGGAAGCAAAGAGTAATGGGACTTACAAAGGTATTAGAATGGACAAAACACATTTTTATCTCATTTCTTATTTGTCGATGACATTCTGCTTTTTTGCAATGACCCAATAATAGATGCTCACAAACTCATGGAAATTTTGGACTTGTATTATTTGGCAACTGGAATGATGGTAAATGTTGGAAAATAAACTATGGCATATTCTCTTCTTTTAAAAACAAGTTGAGTGACCATTTCACTATAAATGTTGTTATCTTAGTTCTTAATCTCAAGAAGAAATAAATTCCCCATCGAACTGATGTCACCTTTGCACATGCTGCATGCTTTTTGCACAACACAATCCAACAAGGTTTTGGCTACGTCCATATGCACTAGACTGTTGATCTAACCCTCCAGCACACTAGAAGCAATTAGTATAGCTTCCTTTTATTAAATTCCTACCAATAACGGTGTCATAAGAACCCGAGTATCCTCTCTTGTTGTATCAATTTCTAAGAAGAGTATTCTTCAAAGGTTTTTAGTAAATCCCAAAACCATGCCAAATAAGAAATATACATGAAATCCATGTAACACGAAGTAGTAATTTTATGTAAATGTGAATCAACAACCAAAATTTGGAATTGAACCTCAACCCTATGCCATTAATCCACCCTTTACTACTGGTTTTGATAGTCAAGGAGATATAATGATTTTCTTCGTGGATGAATGTCTAAACCCTCACACCAAAAGAAAATATCCCATGCACTATCTCAAGAATAAATAAATATATAAAGTGTTGAAGTGCTTCTCCATAGGATCATTTATCACCATACCATATCAATATTAAAATAAACAAGCATCCTAACCACCAACATCATCAACCAAGAAAAATGAAATCATCAAGAAAGCAACCGCCATGAGCACAACATGATCCCTCAAGGAGGACCACTATGCTCAACCCTCAAGCTTAGAAAATTCCTTGCAAGTTAACCCTGAAAGTACAATAGTCACTCATGTGTACATGAGGGGCAATAGGTTCCAAGACAAAACTTACGGTTCTAAATGGTCACAATTACGTGGTTTAAGCACAAGATCTGGAAACCTTATTGAAGACCAAATCATTGTGGCAGTTTACAAAACTGTTGTTATAGATCTAGAAGATGACCAATGGAAGTTTGTCATTGACAAGAAGAGGTTGTAGGAATCATAATGACTTACATCTTTAGGGATTTTCACTTTCATACAAGCGAGATCGATTCCCTGATTGTTGTCTATAAGAAGCTAAAGACTTTGTTTCATACAACCAACGAAAGTCAAATTATGAAGATTAAAAAAGAGTTGATCTCTTTGGAAACTCTCTTTTGAAAGAATTGAAGACTATCTCACATGTGTAAAGTAACTTAGTTGAAATTGAGAGAATGTGAAAATGATTTTCACAATAAAGATGATCAACGAATAGAACTGATGTAGATAAATTTGAAGATGTCTTATAATGTATTCTGCTCGACATTCCATGCCATTTGGACCTCTAGAAAAGATGATCGTAAGAATTATACCTTTGACTCTTTCTTTAGTTCACTAGTTAGGGCACAAGAAAAATCACTTCAATAAGGGAAACTTGAGGTCAAGAAACAAACCAATTACTAAAGGGCAAAGGTCCATAGAACTACAGATAGAGGTTGACATGATAAGGAACAAAATCGTGCCAGCCAGACTAATATGAAAAAGCATGGTGATCAGACTTAAATTAAGAAAGGTGTAAAGAAGAAGACATGTTGCTATTGTGGGAAATTGGGATATATGGATAAGGCTTGCTGGCAGAACACGAAAGACTTGAAGGAAAAAGTGAAGAATCTTGAAGGAGACATGTCGACCGAGGAATCCACTAACCTGTAAAACCGAACTTCAAAAGGTAACACTGATAACTATACCTTTTCTAATAGTACTTCTCGGGGTTTGCATGTTCATACCTCTCATAGTCACTGGATAGTTGACTCTTGTTCCACCCATCACATAGTTAAAGATGTTTCTCTCTTTACTTCATTAAAGGAAACTACATAAAAAAAAATCTTTATAGCATATGATTATGCACTTATTGTTAATGGTTGTGAAAAGATTGCAAGTCAAAATGGTGTGATGAATGATGTGTATCATGTACTTATCTTGAGTGCAAATTTGTTATCAATACCCCAACTAACCCAAAGTGGCAAGAAAGTAGAGTTTTGAACATATTGGTTTATTGTGAAGGACATGCACAAAACATTGTTATTGTTGACAAAGGTTTNTGATGTGTATCATGTACTTATCTTGAGTGCAAATTTGTTATCAATACCCCAACTAACCCAAAGTGGCAAGAAAGTAGAGTTTTGAACATATTGGTTTATTGTGAAGGACATGCACAAAACATTGTTATTGTTGACAAAGGTTTCTTGGACTTGAAGGACCGAATGTATAAGTTTGTGACTTTCTTGATAATGACCCAAGACCAAGTAAACTCATAGCTCACATCGATGACTATAGCAGAGTGTGGCATGAACAACTCGAACAACTAAGTTTCTAAAGCTTAAAACTAATGGTGAAACATAACATGGTTATTGATCTCCCTAATGGAGAATGTGAAGGATGTATATTTGTCAAGCATCGTCATGTTGCCTTTGAAATAGAGAAAGCTTGGAGACCAAAGACTCTGTTGGAACTTATCCATAGTGCCCTATGTTCCATGAAAAAACTCATCACTAGCTAGTGCAAGGTATATATTGACCTTGATTGATGACCTTTTCAAGTATACTAGGCTATATTTCTTGAAGAATAAGAGTAATGTCTTTGAAAAGTTTGAGAAATTTAAGGCATTTGCTAAAAGGCAATGAAATCAACCTATGAAATGTTTAAGATCTAACAAAGGAGAAAAATATGTGAGCAATGATTTTAAAAAGTACTTGTCATAGAATGGTATCTCTTAGCAAAGATCCGCACCTTACACACTTTAACAGAGAGGTGTCGGTAAAAGAAGAATCGAACTTTGGTCAAAATGGTATGTTGTTTTCTTCAAGACAAAAGTCTATCAACTAAGTTTTGCACAAACATTGTTCAATACTTGAACTATTTGTTAAATTTGATTCCGACTAAAGTTGTATCGGATATGAATCCAATAAAAAAATGGAGTGAAAGGAAACCCTTAGTCGGACACCTCAGAACCTTTGGATGCATAGCATGGATTCATATTGCAGATGTTGGAAGGAAGAAGTTGTATTTGAAGAGTCAGGGTTGTATAAAATATTGAAGTGACAAAGTGAACTAGTTGATCAATTACATGAACTCGGATTGGGTTGAATATGGTGATAACATGAAGTCAACATCTGGCTATGTATTTCAACTTGGCTATGGGCCCATTAAAAGGCAAAAGGCGGTTTCTTTATCAACCTCAAAAGCATAATATCGTGGTGTAGTGCACGTTGGTACATAGGATGTGTGGAATCAACATCTCATGGGAAGAAACATGGATTTCCAGTTGAGACATCAATTGTTGTGTATTGAGATAATCAAAGTACGATACAGGTTGCAAAAATCTTGTTGTACACAATGAAACGAAACATGTGAAGCTTCATGCTCATTATTTGAAACATTTAGTACATGAAATTGTTGTGAATCTTGTTTATTGTAGGTAAATGATCAAGTTGTTCATATCTTTATGAAGTCTCTCTTAAAGGATAAGTTTGCGAAACTTCAAGCTATGCTAGGGCTTCAGGAAGCCGCGATTATGGGGAGGTCTACAAAAGTAATTTCATCTCATGAATACCCAAAATGTTGTGTTGATGGGGGGGGGGGTATTGGAACAAGGTTTGCAGGTTCATCACCTTTGGATCTTCAAGAGACAATCAATAGACAATTCACAGTCAATTAAGAGAGTTCACTAGGAGGTCTATCGAGGAGTCGACTAGGAGACCAACTGGATGGTAAACTAAGCCTTTCGTTGGTCGAGAAATTAAAACAAAACAATGGATTGGTGTGCAGAGTAAGGTGGGAATTAAGGAGTTTGTAATGTGCCCCAGCCTATCAATCTAGAACTCCTCTTCATCACTTCAAGGGAGTTGGTTACATCTTGGTGTTACATAAGATGGCCCTATGGGTTGATCTAAACATGTGTGAACAAGTGACAATGTGAATGTTTTGTGTATCAAAATCTTTTGGTTTTTTGCACTTCTTTGTAAGTGAGCTATGCGTGGTTGTGTTCAAGTGTTGTAAGAGTGGTCTTTAGACACCATCACTCTTAGAATACTGACTTTATGATTTACTTAATCCCATGATTCTCCAACATTGCATTACTCGATCATTTCTATAGCAACTATCTTTTGGCCATCTTCTGCAAAAAGCATGAGCACGGGCTTTGCAACTTGTAGCATAGTCACATGGATTTTCTACCGCAACCATGAGCATCTTGCATTTGAAATAAATGCATCAACTTGTAGCATGGTCACTTGGCTCTTCCACAACAACCATGGGCATCTTGCATTTGAAATAAATGCAACAAGTTGTAGCATGGTCACTTCACTTTTCTATATCNCAGGATAAATGCTGTGTCTCTTGTGAATGTGTATTTCTCAGTGATCTTGTTCTTATTATGCTCTTATCTATTGAAATGCAAAGAACTATAATAATGGCATAAACATTAACACCATGCTGCAGATTTCTGGATGCCCCTTTGTTTCTTTTAGTTTTACCAACTTTTATGTTTACTCCCGTTTCACTTGTACATATCGTTTCACAAAGTAGCTAAACAGAATCACTGAGATTATTGTAAGTTCCAGGAAGCTGTCAAATCTATATGACACATCTTTCCCTTGAACAAATTCCAAAAGCTTGTCATCATAATTAGGGTCGCTATGAAGCTTCCTAATCTCTTCTCCATGCTGAGGTTTTGTGGCAGATCATCTCATATGTCAACTGATCAAAGGCTTGTCATGAGACCTCTCAGGCCCTGTATTCCAAGTCTTTAGCAAATTCGACTCCCAGTGTATTTCTTTCTCCTTTAAAGCTGTAGCCTTGAGAACAGAGCTCCTGAATGAAGTTTTCCTTACTACCATGAATTTCAGTATCCCAATACAATAGAGGTAGCGTTCATCATGTCAGATTAATGGGTAACAACTAGCAACAAAGAAAATAAATGAATTAGGGAAATTAATAACAAATCTCCCACATCATAGGACTTCATATCAAAGCAACTACAGATTATAATAGTGTCTAATATACTCTCTTGGTCCAAGTGATATTATGAAAAAGATAAATCTATACTATTTTGATCATATTTGGAGTCTTTTTTCTTGATCCAAACAAGATCAATGTTTAAACAAAATGGCAGAAATGCTGTTTACTTGACAATTTTTACAGTTTTTTGCTACTGTTGCCATATCTCATCCATTTGAAACATGTTCAGGAAAGACATCCTAATGCATTGTTCTAAGAGATAATAAGGACACTGGCTAAACTTATCTTTAGTATAGTTGAATATAATAATGTTTGTTTTTTGATGAAACCAATAATTCAGATATAAAGTACTCCATTTTCTGTTCTTTCAAGGATTACCCTACACATATTTGGTAGTTGTAAGGTGTTAAGGAGGCATTGGCACTTCAATAGGGTTTGGCTGGGATGGAAAGTCATTTCATGAGTATTATTCCTTCGAAGTTTAGTTGCAACTGTGTTGAACACTGTAAAACAGGTCAGTAGGAATTTTAGGATCAGTGAACTGCTGGTAGTGTCTCACTGGCTTTGTTGAGATGAGAGGGACTGTTATGCTACTATTAGAAGTGCAGACTTGCATTTTCAATTGAAAGCGTGCTTTTGAGAGTTGATTCTTGGACCATTCCTCTGTTTTTCTTTTTAATCATTCTTTCCATGTTTCAAATTTGTCATCATCGTTGGATTTTGTGTAGGGCTTGTTAAAGGAGGGAGTTGATGGGAAGAAACACTGGGCATATGGAGGTGATTTTGGGGACTTTCCAAATGACCTGAACTTTTGTCTAGATGGTCTAACGTGGCCAGATCGAACTCCTCATCCAGGACTCAATGGTGCGTCGATGTGTATATGTCTGGTTTACCAAGCTAGAATATATGTAGATGAAACTCTGTAGAGGTCTAAAGGTGGAAAAAACAGTGGAAAGATGGGGAAATGGAGAGACGTGATAAATTATACCATCATTCTTAAGAATACAGGACAACTTATATCAAATATCTGGTTTTCTCATTATGTTTTGTAATGGACCCCTGCAGAGGTCAAATATGTTTACCAACCAATAAGGATTTCACTAAGGGAAGACACCATTGAGGTATCTGCTTTTCATTCAAATTTTTTATTGTAAGTTATATATCAAGTTACAATAAAACTTGATAGTTTCATTTCTTCAGTGTCTAATGGATGTGGAAATTTTTGTTTGCAGATATATAACAAAAATTTCTTTGATACGACGGAAAATCTGGAGTTCGGTTGGTCTCTCAGTGGGGATGGTAAAATTTTGGGAACTGGATTAATGGATTTACCTCCACTAGAACCTCAAAATAAACATACAGTTTTGTTAGAGTCATGTCCATGGTACTCACACTGGGTTAATTCATCTACAATGGAGGGATTTATAATAATCACTGCTAAGCTCTTACGCCCCACCCGTTGGGCAGATGCTGGGAAGCTTGTGGCTTCCGAACAACTTTCCCTTCCTTTTAGACATGTGCATGCACCAATTGTATGTACCCTTGCTTCATTTCAAAAAACAATGTGTGCAGCTATTTTGAATTTTCTTTGACCATGCTGCTTTGCAATCTTTCCTTCATAATCTTTCTTTCATTCTTTGTTTAACTTTACAGTTTAATTTTGGTTTTCAGATTCTAACTATGTCTGAAAGTACAAGATTACAAGGTGAGCGTTCCGAAAACACTATTCGAATCAATAAAGGGCAGGATTGGGAAATGGAATTTGATTCAAGCACAGGAATTCTTCAGGACTGGAAGGTAACTTTTGGCTGTTTTGTTTTGCTAGATATCGAAGTTAAGCTGGAAGCATGCATTTGTAATGAAATATTAATCTTAATATAGGTGTCTGTACTATTTAATGTTCCTGATGTTTTCCAAACTAAGTTATCTAATCTTGTGTAAGTGTTGGAGTTTGGAATGTGTCCCAAACCTCAAATTTCATGTACAGATTTCTCTGAAACATAGTACTTCCTATTTTCTCTCCTACATCTCTCTCAACAACTTTAGTGTATTACACTGTTAGAAGTTTCTGGTGATTTTTTGCTTTCACACATTAATTATATCAAGTCTCAACTTCAGGCTTTACATATGATTCTCAGTGTACAAGGACTTAGTTACTTTCACAAGCTCTGTCCAGAACCCAGAATTCCATTTTTGTTTGAACTTTGGCCATCATTCTGTGTATTTATTTGCCCAGTTATTTATATTCAGGAAGATTTTATTTCTGCAGACTGTACTATTTCTTTGCCTTGGACACTCTTGTAGAAATTTCATGAATTGAGGTTTCGTTTGCAAGTTCAGAAATTTCATCTCTTTAAAGGTTCCACAGACCTAATTCCTGTGAATTATCAGCCTTTGGGCTTGTTATCGCACGGTTTGTAGGAAAGGTTAAATGGCTTGAGTCAAAGGTGGAAACCGGCGTAACAGGAGCTTCCCCACCCACTGTCACCTCGATGGGGGGCTCTTTCTATTTAGGAGGGCAAGTCCAAGGGAGACGTCCCCAA
>SNQJ01S0042347.1:20056-34709 GCA_010110895.2 Picea sitchensis
TACTAAACCTTTGCAATATTTTCTCAACATATTTCTTTTGATTCAAATAGAGTTTCATGTTTTCTCAATCTCTTTAATTTTCATGACCAAAATAAAATTTGTAGCATCAATATCTTTCATATCAATTTCAAAAGACAATTGAGTTTTGAACTCCTTGAGGATTTCCTTGTTGTTTTCAATCAACAACATATCATCAACATAAAAGACTACATAAATAAAATAATCATCAACTATCTTGGAATACAGGAAGTGATCAACATTGCTTCATGAGAAACAAAGTCCTAATATATAAGTATCAAACTTTTGATACCGCATCCTTAGAGATTGTTTTAACCCGTAGAGTCTAAATTTTTTCATCTTGTAAACCATCTCTTTATTTTCCTTCATTGTAAAACCTTCAGGTTTTTTCATGTAGATTTCTTCTTTAAGATCCCTATGTAAATTTGCTTTCTTATATCTTGATGATGCATATTGATAATTATTGATGATATTGGGAATGATCTATATCCATTACAAAGAGAAAGAAACCCACTCACTGAAGCAAGTTGTTATCCATACTTGGAAGAAAATATAAAATCGAGACAATTACCAAATCAAATTGGTAAATTTTAACATGTAGATCGTTTGGATAGTAGGGGCATGCATATAAAAAAAATTCTCTCAATACACACAGTTTACACCCATATAATCATAAAAAAATAGCATATCCAATCTTGTAAATCTAATGTGATTGGCTATAATTCCAATGGCTTCATTGAATTATTGTTTTCTTTTGAATTTGATGGGTATAAATATACATATCTATTTTTTTATTAATAATCTTGATAGTTACTAATAAAATAATCTAGAGATTGAAAATTTCAAATATGGGAGTATTAGATATGACGAGATAATTTTTTTTATTTAGCTCTCATTCAAAATCGAATTAGGGATTCAATCAATCAAGGTCCTTTTTTTTAAAAGATTGACAACTAACTCACCACACAATTGTTGTCCAACACTAGGGAGTATTCCAAGATCTTCAACAATAGAGTCTCCTCTTTAACATCTTGATTATAGCAAGCTACAATATCACTATGATACAAAAGTTTCCTCAGACACACAATTTTATTAATAATGAAAATGATATTACATTATTGATGTGAGCGCCAAGAACTTTATCGACCTCACATGAGAAGAAGGGAATTTAAATAAGCTCTTCAATCTTATGTCCTAAGCTAAATTTAACATAAACATCTTATCACATAATCACATAAAGATGACAAGTGTCCATGTATAATAATACTAGAATAAATTTATTCATCCAATTAATAATGATAGGAAAAAACTAAACCTAAAAGTACTTTAAGATCATCATAACTAACAAGTAGGAACAAACCCTAGAAACTAAGATTCTAACTAAATTGGTTTTTTTAATTGTTAAATAATACCCATAAAATGAGATTCAATAAGACAACTACAATATTAATGATAGTGCAATATTTTCCAATTTCAAACTCTCATTGTCCATCCTATTTGATACACACTTTTTGTTGTGAACTTATTTCTGGTTATTCTCCAAATATAATGATCACCACACTCACCTTGTTATTTTCTCTTGCCATTGATATTAACTTATGTTGCCATAGTCTGAAGTGAATGGATTGGTGTGTAATATAACAAATAATGTCAAATTCACAACAATAACACACTATTTCTATTCCTTCTCTTTCTTGTGTGTATCACTCACGAATAATAGGGTTTGGAAGGAATACTTATTAAACATGTAACGTCAATATATCTTTAATTTAGTTTTACATGCATTTTTTTTCAAAGTTTTTTACTAGGGTTTGGAAGGACTACTTATTATTAAACATGTAACGTCAATATATCTTTAATTTAGATTTACCTGCATGTTTTTAAAATTTTTTACTTTTATTTATTTTAAGCATTATTAAATAAAAAAAAATATGATTTTCTTTTAACTCCTTAAAAATTAAACATGTTGCAATGTACATAGATACTCATACCTCCATAACTTTTTTTATATTAAAAATGTATTAGCATAATATATTGGCTCACTCTTTAATATTCATTATAATAATGTTTCTTTTGTTACAGATAATGCCTAATTAATGCTATTACTAGAATTTAGGGATTGGATTTGGTTTGTTGGAGGATGTTGAGAGATTTTCTCAACCTCTCCTTCAAAGAGAGGAATAAGTTGGATCTCACAACATTTATTTAAGTGTGATGTATCTTTGTTCATTATGTGGAATACAAACTATTTTTGTGTGTGTTATTCATGTCTCGATGCTCTCATGAATTCCAATTTGGTATCAGAGCCTGGTTAAAGGATTTCATGCATCAGTGTTGATGTTCAGAGGAACGTTGTGTATTGAAGTGCGTAAATAAGGATCTATTTGATAGTCATCATTGTTACTGTGTGGGTGAAAGAAGACGCCACTATGTGGTTTATTAAGCTACGTTGAATTCTATCAAATCACTGGAGAATCAAATCTAGAAATCGATTACTGGAATTAAGGGATCGCTGCCATTGGTCATTTCCATGAGGGATCACTGCCATTGTTCTTTTCCATGTGTAACGCGTAACATAGCAGTGAGGTGAGAGGGATTTGACATCTGTGCATTGAGTCCATGAAATAGAAGCCGAAGACATCGTCATGTGCAAGGAGGAGTCTCTGCATCCCTGGTCATTTGCTTTTCAAGGAATAGAAGTCGATTAAAGATTCGTCTTTGAAGATGCAATTACAAAACGTTGAAAAGGTCACCATGTGTTGAACCTGAATAGAGCCTTTGTTGAATACATGCTCGACATTGACGCAAGAAACTAACATGTGAAAGAGATTTTTTGAATGCGTTGTAGAAATCGCCATTGAAAAGTTGCAATGATCTTTGCATATCAGATCTACAGAGGAATCACGACCGATTTCAAAGATATCACTTGGATCATGGCCATCCAAGCTGGAGTTGAGTTGGCAACCCACATCAGAACTTAAATTTGTTGTCCAAAAATTACTAGAGGAGCCGTGGATCACTGTTTCCGCTGTAGACGGAGGATGCAAGATGTCATGGAATGTTGGTCGTTGTTTCTACCACTGCCAAGGGAGGATGCAGGCTATATCCAAGTTTGAGAGATTCACCATGGTCAACCATTACGACGTCATATCAGTTTGAGGGAGCAGTTAGAAATTGGATGTTTGTTGGTTGCTAATTGCCAAAGCGATGTCGGGTGTGAAGAATAGCACACAACAAGAATGCTACTTGTGGAAACCATCGTAGATGGCCTGTCCTATCTTTTTACTTATATATATCTATCAATGTGTGTGTGTGGTGTGCATAATGTTTTTATATGTTTACGTGTTTATGTAAAATAGGAACTCTTGTATCTTGATATAAGCTGGAAGCCCCGATTTCAAGAATAATTGTTCTTATGATTGGAAGTCACCTTGTATAATTGATTTTTGAAGACATTAAGTACCTATATTGCCTTTCTACAAATTGATAGATAGCTGAAAGCGAAATATCTGACAGATGGAGGTATGTCCATATGATGATTCATTACTTGACAACTTTTCTCATGGAAGCATTGGTGAGCCGAGTTCGTCAATACTGTCTATTGTACAAGTGCATGAATGATGATCTGAAACATTTATACTTTAAATGAGTGGAAAGGAAAGCTAGAAGAAGAAGAAGAGGAAGAGAAAGAGCGCAATCATGAAGCATCAGAGTGGGTGTATGCGTTGATGAGGATCATGCCAGACGAATTGTTGTAACATTTTCTGTTATGTGAAGTTTTGTAATGTAGGCATTAACGGGGGGTGTTAGAGATAATGCCTAATTAATGCCACTAAAAGAGTTTAGGAATTAGATTTGGTTTGCTAGAGGATGTTGAGAGATTCTCTTAATCTCTCCAAAGAATGGAATAAGTTGGATCTCACAACACTTATTTAAGTGTGATGTATCTCTGTTCATTATGTAAAATACAAACTATTTCTGTGTGTGTTATTCATTTCTCGATGCTCTCAGGAATTCCAATTTCTTCTTATATTGAAAATGTATGCACATAAAATCCTCACTTACCCTTTAATATTCATCATAATAATCTCCCTTTTTATATTGAAAATGGATTTAATGTGAGATTCGTTAATGGAATCTATTACATGTAAGTGTCAAAAAAATAAAAGTTGTCTTAATGGAATCGTTAATTAAATCTATTAATAGATTTCACTAACAAATTTATATGTTAAGGTAGTTAATGTTGATTGACATATACGACATTGGTATAAAAAACTTTAATGGAAGGATGCAAATCTAGTAACGATTAACATATAAATGATTTTAATGGAAAGATATTTGCCACGTGTATCAATGATAATTATCAATGATATTGTATATGTGTTTTTATTTATTTATTATTATTATAATATTTGGCAAAGTAAATGATAATTGTATTATGTGTTTTTATTTTTATTATTAATATAATGTTTAGTAAAGTACTTAGAGGATAAATAAAGGAGAAATGATCGCAACCGCACTCCTCGGAGCACGTTCGCTTCCTCAGGACCTTCTTCTTCTTGGCCCGAAGAACTTCACGGTTCTTCTATTTCCCTATCGGGAAATCTACACCCACAGTTCACTTTGCGCGATCCCTCTTCCTTGGCTCATCAAGGAATCAGAACTCGCAGCTTCGCAAGTTCACTGTCTATCTCTGGGCTCTTGAATCCCCGAGACCCGATGGATTTGGTCCACGCTGACTTTCTCTCGCCTTGTCGGGACTTCTGTCCTTATCGCGGTTTCGAAACTCGCGATATCATGCACTTTGAATTTCCGACTCCTGACTCGCGATATGCCGAAACCCCGATGAACTATGCCACCTGTCTTCCGCTCGCTCCCGTGGTCCCACACTGCCACGTCACCGTCGGGATATCGTGGATTGCGATTCCAACATGCAAGCGTTCTCTGTCGTCGAAAACCTAGATATCTCGAACCCCGACTCTTCCATAGCTCCTGACACGCGTCCTTACTGATGGACGGTTCTGGGCTTGTCGGGATATCATGAATCGCGATATCGCAACTCCCGTTACAACAACTTGGTGCTTCGACTCGCGATATTCTGATATGCGATGTCACGTGTGGATCTGACGGTCCTTCTATCTCGGATTGACGACTCTACTCCCTCCTGAGCTTTGAAACTCTTCCACACTTACACCATAACCTCCCTGCACCTCCATGAGATCCAACGACCCACATAACTTCATGATACCTCCTCAAAGGATTTTTGACTGTCCGCTCTCCTCCTGGTGAATTCGTGAAATGATGAAGTGTCTCCCCACGAGACTTTGCTCACCTGCTCGCAAACTCTGCGATGCTCCCCTCAGACTTTCCATGGCAGCTTCCCTGCACTTACCCTTTAGTTAATTCAAAGGCCTATTCCTTTTGAGCTTTACCCAAATTCAGTCCTCAGAAGGAAACTCCCTTGCTCGTACTCCTTGTGGAAAATATTCAACAACTCCTGAGAGTTGAAGCCTCTCGACCCTGCGCACTCCTGCAACAGAAATATTTCGACACTTCACTCAGAATCACAACTCTGATACTTCTCCCGGGTCTGCGCACTCCTTTCACGACACTATGCCCAACTGCACTTCTGAGGATGAATGAGAACAAAAGATAACTCTGGCTGAACCCTTCTGTCAACACACTCCTTGCGGACACTTCAACTGCACTCCTTGCAAGAAGTCTCTAGCTCAGATAGAGAAACAATTGAAACTCATTCTCTCACCCTCTCAGATCTCAAGTTAACCATGAAATCACTTACACAGCATATAAGAAAATGTAAACAGGAAATAAACATTTATGAGCACAACATCAACACAGAGAGAAACAACACAAAACCATGAATTTGAATCAAAGCTTCCTTCTATTAATTCAAATGTCTGTACATGGGTTTTCTTCATACACTTCTCTGCTTACTCTTCTCTTCCTGAATGTTGTTGATAATGTTACAATGTACAAAGGAGGGTGTCTATATCCGTTTTCCCTCTTGGACTCTAAAACTATCAAATCTAGAATTAAATTCCTATCTAACTGCATTAAATCTACTAAATGTTGACTGTCTACCTAAGGACGAGAGCTATCTTCTCAAGGTCCAAATAAAATTTACAAGTGCGCCTCATTAAATATCCTCATTAATGTTTGCGCAACAGTTTCAAGGTGAAATTCAAAAAGCAATTAGGCTGGCTTGTCCAGCTGTCTTCTGTTTCCACGTTGGCTCGCTTGACGTGGGTGATGCTCCTGCATCATACTCCTCGGCTTGAAAAATTTCATGGGCTCTTGTCCATGAGCTCCTGTACGGTGTGTCCACGCTTCTATATCACTGCTTCGCTTTCCCAGCTGGCATCTTCCACTGGGTGATTCTTCCATTTGACCAGATACTCAAAATACTGCTTTCACCTGGTCTTCTTACCTACTCGCTTGTCCAGTATGCATTCCATCTGTGGCTTCTCTGCAACTGGCAATTGTTTCATCCACTGGATCACTGGCTCTTCAGTTCCAGTCCCTGCTTCTCCAGCCCTGTATGGATATAAATCTGCGATATTGAATATCAGAGATATTCCGATGCCATTCGACAACTCAATCTCATAAGCATTCTCTCCAAATTTCCTCAAGACCCTACATGGCCCGATTTTCTTCATCTTCAATTTGTTGTGTGTTCCCCTCGGGAACCTTTCTTTCCTCAGGTGTGCCAGAACTAGATCACCAACTTCAAACTGAAGTTGTCTCCGATGCTGATCTGCTCTGCGTTTATACTCCTGATTGGAATTCTGCAACCGCTGCTTCACCTGACTGTGAAGTTCTCTCATCGCCTCAGCGAATTCTCTTGCACTAGCGCTGCTAGTAGCCGTCTATTCTGAATCTCACAATTCAGAAACTCCTCTCGGCTGCATTCCATATACAACCTGAAATGGACTCTTGCTTGTACTCTGATTCACTGAATCATTGTATGCAAATTATGCCTGTGGCAATATGTTGTCCAAGCTGCTATGGTGCTCCGTCACCAAGCTCCTCAACAAATCTCCCAGACTTTGGTTGACCACTTTTGTTTGTCCATCCATCTGAGGATGATAAGAAGAACTAAATGCCAGATTAGTTCCTAGATTTTTCCATAGTGTCCTCCAAAAATGTCCTATGAATTTAGTGTCCCTGTCCAAAACAATGCTTTTCGGCAATCCATGAAGTCTAATGATCTCTTTAAAAAAAAAATTGTGATGTGTGTCGCATCGCTGGTCTTCTGGAATGGAATGAAATGTGCCATCTTAGAAAATCTGTCCACGACCACAAAGATCAAATCAACACCTCTTTGTGTCCTCAACAATCCGAATACAAAATCCATGTTGATCGCGTCCCATGGCCCCTCCAGTATGGGTAATGGATGATAAAAACTTGTATTATGCTTTCTCCCTTTCGAATGTTGACAAATTATGCACCTGTCAATGAACCTCTTGACGTCTGCATGCATCCCTGGCCAAAAATATGACTCATTCAGCTTCTCGAATGTCTTGTCATGGCCAAAATGTCCTGCCAATCCACCACTGTGTTTCTCTTTTAACAAGTTCTCCCTCATGGAGCATTTCAGAATACACAGCTGATTGCCTCTGAATAGCAATCCCTCCTGGATCATATAATCTATCCAAGGAGTTCTGTCTCTGAGAACTGGATTCTCAGCTGCTTCATACGCCTCTCCAAAATCTGCATCTCCTGCGTACATGTCCCTGAGATTATCAAAACCCAAAGTTTTGACTCGGAACTCCTGCAACAACAAACACTTCCTGCTCAAAGCATCATCCACTTTGTTAGCAGTACCCAAAATGTGTTTGATTACAAATGTGAAATTCTGCATATAATACCCATTTTGCATGTTTCTGATTCAACTTCCTTTGAACTAAACTCTCCACCTCTTTCTCAGGTGTCAGCAGAACTTTACGCATCATGAGTGACCTTCCGCCTTCTGTGTCTTCAGCCTCAACATCATGCCTCTGCGCTTCGATGATGTGAGCTTCTCCCATATCTTTCTTTTTCTCTGGACACTCATAATACTTGTGCCCATTCTTCCCACATGTGAAACATGTGATTACTCCACCTCGGCCTCTTCCTCTACCTCTGGTACGAGGAAAAGTATTTGTGTTAGCATAATCTCCTTGCTGATCATTTTGCTGTCCTCTCAGCTCAACATATGGCTGCCTCTGCGAGGTTCCACCTCTTTCAACCTTACCCTGAGGTTTCTTCCATTCCTCTTTGGGCTTCTGGTATTTGTCCTGGGAACCTACCTTGCCTCTGGGTTGGTTTCTACCTCGGCCTCACAGTCCTTGCTTTCGGCTCAGCTTCTCCTCGGCTTTCAGAGCCAATTGGTAAGCATCTTCCACCATTCGGATGGTTAGCATGCTCAATTCATCCTGAATGTTGTATCTCAGACCATTCAGATATCTAGCAACTTTCTCGTCATCGCTCTCCCGATGACCTTCTCTGATGTTCAGCTGATAGAATTCCTTAGTGTCATCTTTCACTGTCATTAGTTTCTGTCTCATGTTCTGCATTCGCCTGAACAGTGTGATTTGATAATCCCTTGGGATGAACTTTGCCTTCATCTTTGCAATCATTTGATCCCAGCTTTTAATCTTTTGCTTGCCTTTGCAGCGCCTATCTGCTTGAATCTCGTCCCACCACAGTGCTGCATGTCCTTTCAAGCACGTGACATCATGTCTGACCTTCTTATCCTCTTCGATATCCTCATAATCGAAGTAGGTGTCAAGATCTCTTATCCAATCTAGGAGCTCCTCAGCATCTAGATTCCCCTCATAGACTGGAATGTCCATCTTCACCTTCGCACCCATTCTGGTAATGGCTTTGATCAACCGCTCGGTTGATGCATCTTCTGCTGTGACCTCTTCTTCATGCCCAACTTCCTCTTCAACCTCAGAATCACTAAGATCCCCTGCACCAACTCCACGTCTCTGAGCTGTCTCCATTTCTTCAAGCCTTGCTCTGAGATCTCTCATCTGCCTCTCCATTTCTGGATTTCCTGTCGGCCTGCCTCTTCTTTGCACCTCCCTGTCCTTTGGATGAGGTGACTTCCTTTCTCTCCTCGGCGGCATGGTGAAATTCCCTTCTCTTCTGCTACCGAAAGCAAAGAGATATTCCCTCTCTGATACCACTTGATCACAACCGCACTCCTCGGAGCATGTTCACTTCCTTAGGACCTTCTTCTTCTTGGCTCGAAGAACTCCACGGTTCTTCTATTTCCCTATCGGGAAATCTGCACCCACAGTTCACTTCGCACGATCCCTCTTCCTTGGCTCATTGAGGAATCAGAACTCGCATCTTCGCAAGTTCACTGTCTATCTCTGGGCTCTCGAATCCTCGAGACCTGATGGATTTGGTCCACGCTAACTTTATCTCACCTTGTCGGGACTTCTGTCCTTATCGCGGTTTTGCAACTCGCGATATCATGCACTTTGAATTTCCGAATCCCAACTCGCGATATGCCGAAACCCCGATGAACTATGCCACCTGTCTTCCGCTCGCTCCCGTGGTCCTACACTGCCACGTCACCGTCGGGATATCGTGGATTGCAATTCCAACATGCAAGCGTTCTCTGTCGTTGAAAACCCAGATATCCCGAACCCTGACTCTTCCGTATCTACTGACACGCGTCCTTACTGATGGATAGTTCTGGGCTTGTCGGGATATCGTGAATCACGATATCGTAACTCCTATTACAACAACTTGGTGCTTCGAATCGCGATATTCTGATATGCGATGTCACGTGTGGATCTGATGGTCCTTCTATCTCGGATCGACGTCTCTACTCCCTCTTGAGCTTTGAACCCCTTCCACACTTACACCATAACCTCCCTGCACCTCTGTGAGATCCAACGGCCCACGAAAATTCGTGATACCTCCTCAAAGGATTTTTGACCGTCCGCTCTCCTCCTGGTGAATCTGTGAAATGACGAAGTGTCTCCCCACGAGACTTTTCTCACCTGCTCGCAAACTCTGTGACGCTTCCCTCAGACTTTCCAGGGCACCTTCCCTACACTTACCCTTTAGTTAATTCAAAGGCCTATTCCTCCTGAGCCTTACCCGAATTTAGTCCTCAGAAGGAAACTCCCTTGCTCGCACTCCTTGCGGCAAATCTTCATCAACGCCTGAGAGTTGAAGCCTCTCGACCCTACGCACTCCTGCAGTAGAAATCTTTCTATACTTCCCTCAGAATCACAACTCTGAGACTTCTCCCAGGCCTGGGCAATCCTTGCACGACACTATGCCCAACTGCACTTCTGAGGACGAATGAGAACAAAAGCTAACTCTGGCTGAACCCTTCTGTCAACGCACTCCTTGCGGACACTTCAACTNAATTGAAACTCATTCTCTCACCCTCTCAGATCTCAAGTTAACCATGAAATCACTTACACAACATATAAACAAATGTAAACAGGAAATAAACATTTATGAGCACAACATCAACACACAGAGAAACAACACAAAACCATGAATTTGAATCAAAGCTTCCTTCTATTAATTCAAATGTCTGTACATGGGTGTTCTTCATACACTTCTCTACTTGCTCTTCTCTTCCTGAATGTTGTTGCTAATGTTACAATGTACAAAGGAGGGTGTCTATATCCGTTTTCCCTCTTGGACTCTAAAACTATCAAATCTAGAATTAAATTCCTATCTAACTGCATTAAATCTACTAAATGTCGACTGTCTACCTAAGGACGAGAGCTATCTGCTCAAGGTCCAAATACAATTTACAAGTGTGCCTCATTAAATCTCCTCATTAATGTTTGTGCAACAATTTCAAGGTGAAATTCAAAAAGCAATTAGGCTGGCTTGTCCAACTGTCCTCTGTTTCCATGCTGGCTCGCTTGACGTGGGCGATGCTCCTACATCAAGAAATTAGAGTTTTTTTTTGTTTTAAAAAAATATGTAAAATTTAGTTTACAAATGACATCTAGATTTAGTTGTAAATGAGCATCATCATAAGTATTCTTGAAACAAATGGAATCCATGATGTAGTATGGAAAAATATAAAATGACATCTAGATTTAGTTGTAAATGAGCATCATCATAAGTATTCTTGAAACAAATTGAATCCATGATGTAGTATGGAAAAATATAAAAGGACAACTAGATTTAGTTGTGAACCATCTTTAGAATTTTGGTTCACCTACTAAAAGTTGTAGTTTATAATTTTTTTGGCTTCATGATTCCTTTGGATGTACGATGACACATACATTAGATAACTGAAATTAAGAAAAAAAAATCACTTAAGTTAAAAAAAAAACCAATTTCCTTTAACAAAGTCAACTCGTATAATGTTATTGATGTAATGTTAAATTTCATTTAAATAGTCTAAATTGAAATAAAGAAATTTAACAAAAATTCTAATTTGAAATAAAAAAAATTAACAAAAATGAAAAGTATCACTTTACATAATGTGAATGACATATGTAAAGAAAACTACTCTCCTAAATTATTGTAATGAAACCAAACTACTTTCCTAAATCATTGTAATGAAACAAATTAATGTTCTTACTTTTATTGTACCAAATTTGTAATCCAATAAAAAGACACAATAGTTGAAGATTCAAAGGTCGAATATCATTGGATAAATGTGATTCATAATTCAATATGTAGATACATTTTTTTTTTAGTGAAAAATAGATGAAGACTCAATATTGAATATTAGAACTTGAATGTAATTTCTATTCCGAACAAGCTACTCAGTATCATATTAAAAACAAACTACTTATACTTAGTATTATATAAGGAACAAATTATATAATGAAAAGCATAAAGAAATACTTTTTTAAAGTAAAAAATATATGAAAAACAAATACGTTTGTACTGAATAAAAATTAGAAAGAAAATTTAAAAGTTGAATACGAAATAAAAATTAGAAAGAAAACTTAAAAGTTGAATACTAAATAAAAATTAGAAAGAAAACTTAAAAGTTGAATACGAAAGATTGAATATCATTTTATCAAGAGAGGAGCTCCATCAACATAAATCTGAGGGTTATGAGTGGAAAAATTTGATGGAGAACATAATTTTGAGGGTTATGAGTGGAAATGTTTGATGAAAAATATTTGGAAACATTTGATGAAGAATATTTGAAGAGGATCTTCATCAGCAATAAGTTTATGAGAATTTGAGTAGGAAAGAGTTCCCTATTCTCTCACCAAAATCATTAATGGAAATTTGAGTAAGAAAAAGTTCCTTATTCTCTCACCAAAATCATTAATAGAAATTTGAGTAAAAAAAAGTTCCCTATTCTCTCACCAAAATCATTAATGGAAATTTGAGTAGGAAAAAGCTCCTTATTCTCAGACCAAAATCATAGTAATTTGAGTAGGAAAGAATTTTTACTTCTCTCTCCAAAATCATTAATGAAAATTTGAGTACGAAAGAGTTCCCTATTCTTTCCCAAACTCATTAATGTGAAAGTAAAAGGTATATACATTAATCGAATATGAAATTAAATATTTGGTAAAAGAATTCAAACTCATTAATGTGAAAGTAAAAGGTGTATACATTAATCAAATATGAAATTAAATATTTGGTGAAAGAAGTAATACATTCATTTAAAAGAGATGATTTGTTAGGAAATGGGGCAGAGATGGAAGACCACATTTTAGCTAAATAATTTCAGTTTGCAAACATATTCTCTTTATAGATAAAGTCACATGCAAGTGGACCCATCATTACCAAAAATTCTACTAGGCTGCTTAGAGTAATTGAGGATAATGATGCACCCATCATTACCAAAAATTCTACTGGACTGCTTAGAGTAATTAAGGATAATGATGTGAAAGGATAAAGTCACATGCAAGTGGACCCATCATTACCAAAAATTCTACTAGACTGCTTAGAGTAATTAAGGATAATGATGTGAAGGGGAAGTTATTTGGTTTACAATGTGTTATGGTAGTTTTCTATGTTCTTCAACCGTTGTTTTATTAATATAATTTCTTGAATATTAATGCATGTATCACTAACTGGTTGATCTAATCTAATTAATTAGATAAATAAATATAGTAAACAATGATAAATTAAGATGACTAATAATTCTATTAATCATAATATTTGTTGGTTGTGGAACCTGATTATCTTCCTGATTCAGAGGTCCTTACTTTCAGTCGTGTTTATACCCCATGAAGACTTTACACCCCAGAAGTATGTACACTCTTCCACACGGGGGAGTGAAGAGGGGGGGTACCCCCTCTGCGGGGGTCCGAGGGCGAATCCCCCGAAGGAAAAATTGCCTTGTAAATGTATATTGTAATTTCATTGTAAATCTGGACCATTTATTATAAGGTCGCAGTTCCAACGGTAGAAATTATGTTAGGGTTTTTTTCCCTAGAAGGCAACCCTTAGTTATGAGGGAAATGTATTGCGGCTATGCATTATGGTGAGTATTGTATTCTGAGAGAGGATACTATGAGAGAAAGAAGAGGAAGTTACAATGGGTTTTGCTATAGGTTGTATCCCTTCATTTGTTGGATAATAATAAAGGAAGGACCTGGCAATTTCTCTGTTGACATAGCCCACACTGGGTGAACCACGTAAATCTGTGCCTCTATTGTATTGTGTATATTCTGTGTTTTGTTTCCACATTTGTTTTATTTTATTGCTCTACGGTCCTATTTTTCTAACAACTGGTATCAAAGGGAAAGGTAACTCGCAGGAAAAGAGGGTTCCTAGTTCGAGTGGGAGCAATGTCGGAAGATGGAAAGTTTAGGGTCGAGAAATTTAACGGCCAAAACTACTAGTTATGGAAGATGCAGATGGAAGATTATGTATATCAGAAGGATCTATTCCTACCATTGGGTGGAGTAGCAAAGAAGCCGATGACCATGAAGGACAAAGAATGGGATATTCTTGATAAAAAGGCTCTAGGAACGATATGACTGAGCTTGGCAGCGTCGGTGGCTTTCAATATTTCGAAAGAAAAGACAACAAAGGATCTGATGGACGCGTTGGCTAAACTGTATGAAAACCCTCATCGTCTAATAAGGTATTTCTAATGAAGAGATTATTTAATATGAAGATGTCAGAAGGTGGGTTTGTTGCAGATCATTTAAATGAATTTAATACGCTTACTAATCAACTAAGTTCTATAAAAGTGGACTTTGATGATTAGGTTAGGGCTCTTCTAATCTTTTGCTCATTACGAGAAAGATGGAACGGCTTGGTCATGAATGTAAGTAACTGTCTCTGGTTCAAATACTTTAAAATTTGATGATGTTGTTGGTGTTATCCTTAGTGGGGAAATGCAACGGAAAAGTACAGGTGAGACATCAGGTAATGCATTGAACATGGAGAACAAGGGAAGACAAAAGGATAGAGGAAAGGGCTCAAGGAACCGCGGGAATTCTAGGAAGGGAAGATCCAAATCCAGACTTGGAAATATAGAGTGATGGAATTGTGGGAAGAAAGGACATCTAAAGAAAGACTGTAGAGCTCCAAAGAAACAAAGAGATGGACAACAAGAGAGAAATCAGGAAGAAAATGTAACAGGTGATGTGTTACAAGATGCTTTGATTCTTTCTGTAGATAATATTTCTGAGTCTTAGGTAGTAAATTTAGG